>VZRZ01002769.1:760067-855476 GCA_013398175.1 Climacteris rufus | reverse complement strand
TGGAGGGGAGTGGAGAGGAGAGGAGAGGAGGGGAGGAATGCTGGTGACAGCACTTGACATATCACTATAAAGAAGGATGCTATGGAAAGGGGATCTGCATGGTGCAGAATAAGCACCCAGAGGTGTTAATACATAAGTGAATACCTAACATATTGATAGTGGCTTGAAGTTAAACCTCAGAAAAATCTAGATCATGAGTATTACCTGAAATTTCTGAGATAAGACTGTTAATCCCTTTTTATTTCTGGGACAAAAGGCTGAAATAGTAACTAAATGCAAAGTCTAGACAAAGCTGTGCTTTTGCTGAAATTTTTCATGAGGAAAGAAATTCTGCATGGAGGTTATTTTGCCAACACTAGCAAACATGGCATGGAAGATGCATCAGATGGGTCAATTTTCACTGTTTGGAATAACAAGGTTTTTGCTGCTAAGAGGAACGCATAAAAGTGTTTTTATAACTAGCACTACAGAATTGCAACAAGAAGTATTATGTCTAATTTAGCCCTACTGCAAAACCATGATAACAGCGGATGTTTTTGTGGAGATGTCTTCAGTCAATTGTGGTACAACAGTAGCTGTAGAGCAGAAAAAAAAATCATCCTGTAATTCCCTCATCTTTACTGGGTAGCTCATTAAAATCTCATTAATGGAATAGTTCAAGTTTTGTCAAGTTCCTTGAGGCAAGTCTTTTTATGGAGATAGCAATTTTTTTGCTAGCAACTGAAAGGTGAATTACCCTCGGGTAAAGCATGGAAATACCCTAATATCTTTTCACAGTGAAAAGACTGTGTCAATGGTGAGGTTTCGTTCTTCTCTGTTCCTTTCTTTAAATTAAATTGCAGGTAAGGACTTTTAAAAGCATTAGCATATAACATATTACAAAGAGTCTATCAGCAGTTCTGTGATAAACTTCCATTTTTAGGTTGGGTTGTATAAAATCTCATTTCAGGCTGATAGTCCACAGTAAAATAAGTTGGAAACCATGCTGCATAGGAGCTGTGGCATATTTATCTCATATTTCAAAATCACTTCTCAGAAATTGAAGTCCTGTATTTATGTCATCAGTAAGGTCTCAGTGTAAGCCTTTTGTAACCAAAATGATAGTTCCTAGCACAGGGAACAAAACCTGAAGGGCTGAGATTGGAAAAAGAGGACTTACAGGATCAAAATTTCAGAGGTATTTAAGTCCCTGACTTAACGGAGAACAGTGGGAGGCATCCGTGTAAATGCCTGGGGAGATCTGAGTTTCAGGTATGGCAAAGCCACTGATAATATGGATATCCCAGTGCCTGCAGGAGATTCAGGAATGCCAAGTTAAACGCAGGAAGAGGGGACCATAAGAGAGCTGCCTGACCCAGATGGCCACACTGAGAAGTCAGGTGTCTTTCAGTCTTGGGCCAGACCTAAAAAAGTATTTGGGGAAGGGTTTCATGAGACTGTTAAGCCAAGCTCTTAGTTCAAAATGTATCTTCTGAACAGCATTTATCTTAGTGAGTTGCACTAGGATAAGACAAGTGTTAGAGCCAGGGTGTGTGAGAAGCACGTAGCTAAAATATGAGAGGAGATGGTGGGGCTGGATTTCAACACTTGACACAGGAATGCTGCAGTTCATTCGTAGAAGCCAGCACAGCTACAGTGCTGCAGTGTGTTTTGCACCACCCAGTGCCTGAGACCTTCTCTTACTGTGTGCTTGCTTCTCACTTTCCAGTCAAGGAAGAGGAGGAGAGAGCAGGTACCTTATGACCCATGCCTGAGCTGTACATATCAGGAAACCTGGCTTAGCAGATCTCCCTTTGCATGTAAAAAATGTTTGGTTCTGTGTCTCTTTTTGGCAGGAGAGCACTGACACTGCTGGATGCCAGAGTCTTTCCTGCTGAAGCCATGTTGATGTTCAGTGAGAATTTGGGAGTGCTGGGGTGGTGAGCAGCCCTGGGTAAGTTATTGATGAACTTTCTAACCCTGAGGTGTGCAGGGGAAAGAAAGAGGCTTTCTGAGTCTGAGACAATGTCCTGATCCAGCCTTTGAAAATCCCACCCTGGAGTACTTTTGTTCACTCAGGCTTTCACCTTTCATCTGGGATCATAAATACTGCTTGAGATGAAAGACCTTGAAATGTGGGCAAAGCTGTTCACTGGGAAGCTTCAGATACTCCCATTTGTTTCACATGGACCGTCATGCTGCTATAAAACAATAATAAAGTAAAACCTGGATCGATTATCTAAAGAAGAAAGATCTATTATCTCTGAGATGTTATTAATCCCAGTTCATCCAGTCTAAATGTATTTCAAACTGATTAATATTCTGAGCTGTAGCTGTAGGGGCATTCTGTGCCCCTTTCAAGCTTTCCATTTATGAGCAGGTTAAATTTGCATCCACAGAGTGCAGCATAACAGCAGGTGATTTTCTAGTGCTAACAACAATTTTGTACCTAATTTGCATGCACAACCCTGTACAAAGCCCAGCCAATCAATGCTGATTGCTGAGAAACAAGAAAAAAGAAATCCACAGGTAACATTTGGAACCACATTCAGAAATTAATCCTCAGGACTTTTTAATAAAATTTGTGTAAAAGGCATTCTTTTAGCCTACTTAGGCTATGAATTAGCTAATATTTTATGTTGTTTTTCTGGTGATCTTTGATATACAGACATCCATCCACACACATACTATTCCCTCTAGCACACATCCTGGGAAGTTCACAAGATCAGAAGGATCCCTGTGTCTCTGATCACTCTCAGTGGATGTAAATGCAAATACAGTGATGGCAATGAGATATGAGCTGCTTTGTGTCATTGGAGGCTTTATTGATCCGTTTGTAGAGGGAAGGATTTAGAAGTCAATAACCTTCACTTTTTGGTTTTTTTTTTTTTTTGAGTAAATAGTTTTGATCAAATAGTTAAACAGATAAAGTAGAGCAAGCTTTAGAAAATGTCTGGAAGGGAAGTTAGGATATGGACCTTTCATTCTTTTGGGCAAGGTGGACTCAGGGAAGAGGAATCAGTTTTTCTGGTTTTTTCTCATAGGTGGCTCTAATGCCCCTCAATCCTTCATGACGTATATAAGAGAAGTTTTTTTACCCATTCTTGGAGTAGCATTGAGTGGAAGGGCTTACTTGAGCAATATGAAGCAATATATATTTATCAATAATTTCCATAACACATAATTTACTATTTGGAATGTGGATTGATAAAAAGGTGATTTCTCTTTAAAGGAAAAATATATAAAAAGCCACAAATCTATATCTTGTGCTCCTTAAAAAAACAGTTTACACATTCTAGTAAGAGGTCTCAAGAAGTTCTACCAAAATATAATGAAACAGTGGTCCTTGGGGATCTCACTGTCTAAAACTGGCTATGAGTCTTAATTCCTGTTCACATTTTTTTAAAAGTTTTGTTTTTGATTTCTGGTCCAGAGTTGCAATCCAGGGTAATGAGAAAAAAGTCTTATAACTGATACACTACAAATTTCATCTTGTGGAATGAAATGTGGTCCCTGTCATCTCCAAGAGATTATAACCAAAAGCCATGTGATTCTTCTCATTTTAGGTGAAATCTCCCTCTCAAAAAAAGCACCTGTGCAGCTGAACAATTGCATCTCATGACTACACACTTGCAAACATGGGTTTTGGTAGGCCTGATATTTTAGTATTTTATTTAATATCACCATATTGGACCAGAAAGCCTATAATTTGTAAGATCACAGTTTTTTGACAGAGACACTAGACCTATGAAATTCCAAGAGCTGCCTTGACCTTGAATTCTTTGATTTATGGTGGGATTCAAAATACTTCTTGTTCCTTGGGAGCAACATTTCAAATGTTTCCAAGTTGAATCTACTACAAAGTTGACAAGTCTGACCCAGGTTCCCAGTAGAAAAGCTTTATAAAATTTGCAAATCTGAGCTTTCACCATGAAACATAATTTTTTTAAAAAACTAATTGTCCTTTTTCAACAGAAATCTGTGTCATCATAAGGTTTTGACTATTGTAGTCATGAGAGTGAGAGGTGGCAGACAGTAGTGTGGGAAATTACTTCTTTTAGATGGAAAAAAATTGCTTATAAACTGTTCAGAAACCACTCCAGCTGTGTGAAAGAATGCTCAGAATGTCTGAAAAGAAATTTGGTTTTAGGTTCTTCATTGTATTTCTAGCTGCAGTACTAGAAAAATGACCAGTAATTTCTAAAACACTGGGATTTTTATTCTGTTGTGGTCAGTTATATTTCTTGTTCTTTCTTTTTTCTTCTTTCCTTCTTTAATATTCAGGATCATTTATCTCTGACTCATGTCCAAATCCCTCATTATTTCACTGCCTGGCTTACTTCCAGAACAGCATGGACTCACAAAACGTTGTGCTGCGTGATGATACAGGGTAACTATCAACTTCCAGTGCCTGGTAAAATAGCAGCTCAATGACAAAACTGCAATGTGGTACATTACTCTTTGGTTTTATTCTTCTACAATGGCTCCCATGTTTGGAATACAGCATAAATATTTTCAATATAAATAATGTTACCACTTTTAAAAGTGCACTGTGACTTTTATGATACAAAACATCGGTCTGAAATTCTCATTTTCTACCTCTTCTTTACTTTCCTTACTCCAAATAAAGGTAAATGACTCTTAGAAGTCTGTCACTTGACCCTGGTAATGTTTTGTCATCTTAGGTATAATCAGGTGCTGCCTACTGAAAATCCTTTCATAAGGTATGTGGAATGCTGCATGGGGGGAATTGAACCAAAACTGCTCTGCTGACATTCTAGGCAATACTGAAATGCTATAAAACAGTCTGGGGAAGTTACTGTACCTTAGAAAGCCTTGGATCCTTATCCTAATTAAGCTGCATTCCCTCCAGAACGTGGTACCAAGGTGTTTAATGACCCCTTAATTCTCCTGTGCTGAGCAGCCTCTGCTGTGCTACCACACGACCTCTAACTCAGGATGACTGTCTGAAGAGCTAAGGGAATTGCACTTATCGAAGATAATGCATTAGAGACACCAGAAATTAGAGTTCTGCTCCACTTCAGGTTGTCTCTCAAATAAATGTGAAACCTTGCCATTGTTACCCTGCAGTAATAGAGGCAATACTGTATCACTGCCTGCTCTGGATTCTGCCACAGTCGCTGGTGAAGCACAGATAAGTAATTAGACTAATTGGGAATGGAGAAAGGCAGTCACCAACTCTGGACCTGAGGGACCAAGTTTAATGCACCTAGCAGAGGGTGACCTTTTTAGTCTGCTTCAAGACACACCAAGAAAAGGTATTTAAATTTGTGGTCTTGGAAGACCAAAATAAGCAAGAATTTCAGAAACTGGTTAGTGATGGGAGAGGATGGAACATGTAGTAGTAGAGTTAAATAATTTATTCCCTGATACACATAGCAGACTAATAGGAACCCCAGCATTACAATTAGCAATGCTGAGGATGTGTCTGACTTTTTCACTTGTGTTCTTCCTTTCAGAATTGTCAGCTCAGGTGGGGTACTGGTACACAGTGATGATAATTGCATTAACTTGTTCTGAAAGAAATTTAAAATGGCACTGCTAATAATGCCTGAACTGCTACGGCATATCTGCAAATTGCAAGAATAGTTCAGCAGCACTGGAAGAACATGTAAATTGAATAAGGTCCAACATATCTTAATATCAAAGGCATATGATATTTGTCTATTTTAATGACTGCCAAATGTTAAAACCTTGGAGTTGGAAGAAAAATTGCCCCTTGGAGAGGGCTATAACAAAACATATCTTAATCACTAAATCTAAGTGTGCTGTGCTGGCCCTGTAAACAGAGGGAAATTTCACTGAATTTGTACAAAAGCAATATAGGCCAATGAAAAATTGTCAGTGCTCAAGACAGCAGTACTCTGGTTATGGATGTAGAAGAATTGAAAAATATTGGTTTATAGACAGTGCAATCAGTAAATTTAATAAGTCGCTCCTGTAGTTAGTCAAAGTAATTAACACAAGGGCATAGAGGGCAACTTAAGCCAGCAGACTCTGGCACTGGAATAACTGACTGTAAGAGAGCCATTAGCTCATGATTAAGTAGTCTATCACCAGAAGTCAGCTTCTGTAGTCATAAGTACTTATTTATAACTGTTTCTGACTGATGCTAGGGTTACATATGGCATTGCATAGCCTGGGGAAGTGGGATATACTCTATTTCGTATGGGAAGATTTTCTGCTTTGCTTGTTTCAAACTAACATGAAGTTTTAATGTTCCTGATGAAATGGGGTGTATTGCTAGCAAAAAGAAAAGATTGACCTCTGGTGATCAGGGTAGGAGGCTGGCCAACTTCACGGGCAGCATATTCATTTCTAGGTTTATAGTTTTAGAGCCAATATCAAGAGGACAAGACAGAAGAGAGGAACGTGATTTGCAGGTTGGTGTCTGGAAGAAGGTTCTACATATTCTGAGGAAAAGAAATTACTTGGATGAGCCTGTTTTACCATTAGAGATACTGTTGGCATATGAGTAGGATATAGTAAGAATGGTGTCTCCAGAGATGATGACATCAAAACCCTTTAAAATGAGTTAAAGAAGTCTGAATACTGTCTTTGAACATAGCGAAACTGTACTGAACTTCAGGAGTGTCACTGAACTGGAGTTGAGTCAGTAAGATCATGCAGTATTTTGCCAGATGAGTTTGTGAAGAAAAGAACACAACTAGGGTACATCAGCAGAATCCTTCTTTGTTAAACTTCAGTCTAACCAGTCATTTGTGCTGCAAAGATAAAAAACCATTCTCTGACGAAACAAAGTTCACAGTGCCAACTCACCTGCTGCTGGAAGGTGGAAAATTTGGGAGCAAAAGAACATATTGCTAACTATTAACAATGCTTCCTTGTCCCACTTCCCTTTCATATCTTCTGAAATGCCTGCCTGTAACTTGAAAGCTCTGATTCAGGGTCTATAAATTCCACTAGAAGAGCAACCTTTGCATACTCTAGCCTTGAGTTTTAAATGCAAATAAACTGCAGCTCAGTATTATTCAGTATCTCCCAGGCTGATGGGATAACTAATGGGATGCACTAATTTATGTCGTTCATACAAGGGGAAGAAAAGAGATTCATCCACAGAAACACAGCTGATAATTTGTCCCACTTCTTATTCCCATCCAGTGTAATAACTGTGTATTGTAATTTTCTCAAAATTTTATTGCTCAGATAACACTGCTCAACCAAACATGAATCTTGTCAAAATGCAGTGACTCAGTCACACACCATATGCAAATCATGGGAAGATTTGTGTGGATCTACTTAGAAATTGCCAGTCATAGTTAGGAAGACTTGAAACAGAATGAGAAATGGGAAGGAGTGAAGAGAGTAGGTAGATCAAGATGAAAGTGTAGAACAAATGGATGGAGAAAACTGAAAATAAGAAGGTGGCAAGAAATATTTAAACTTTACTAAGTATTTGGCAGTGGTACTTTTAATAAAAGAAAACTATGTAAGAGACCACATGGGGGCAGGGCTAAATCAAAGATCAATATCTCTGTGAATATTCCTAGTATTTATGTTGACATGGTCATTTCATATCAATGGATCTCACCTGTACTGGCTTAGTGCAAATAAGGGGTAAGTAAAGTCTTATGTAAACACAGAAAGATCACTGATGAGGTCTGAAATAGCCTCTAATAATGAGTTTATTTGATCAGAGGTCCCCTCTGGAAGTCCTACAGGGCTTTTTTCAATGCAGCATGTGCTCCAGTCACCAGGCTCTGTCTAGTGTAGGAAACAGAGCTGGTACTTTGCCTGGTGTTGGCTGTCCCTAAAAATGGCTGATTGACACTATCAGATTATCTTTCCATAGCCCAGTGCAAGTTTATGGCATATGTATCATGGAAAATTTTGCTTTGATATGGTATGAGAATAGTAAGAAAATATATAAATCGATACTACACACATTAGGCATCACAGATTTGTGAAGTCCTAGAAATCAAATCCTCAGTCTTCTCTATTGGGAATTTTGCTGTCTGTGATGTTTGAAGAGAAGTTACAATCATTCAAGCTCATAGGAAGTAGGGATTAATACCCCAGATTTATTGTTGGAGGCACAGTGTATGTTATCCCTTAACAAGAAGACTTAACATGAAACAGATGATACTGTAGGTTTTCCATAATACAACAAGCAGACTAGATCCAACCTCCTGAGGCTATTTGGATTTTAAGGGATTTAAAATTTTGGCTAAGCAGTGATGTTCATCCTTTCTTTGATTTGCTGTGTATATAGCTTTTTTTGTGCTTAATGTGCATCAACCTGTAATAACTGAGGATCCATATAAGTCCGTGCAATTTAAAGAAGTCCCCACTGAAAGGTCTAGTACATGGTTTAAATCACCAGTGTGGGCTAATTCCTGAATGTGTGACTCCTCCTGAAGTGCTGCAGGTGATAACTCACACTTGTAGATGCAGCATGTGCTCAGAGAAGAGTGCTGCTGCCTTAACCAGCTCCATGAATTGTTTTGCTTAATTGAAAATGCTAATCACAGAACTATTAAACTTTAATAATCAGGAATCAGTGGGTCATTAATTTGAGATTGTTATAATCACAGGATGCACAAGTGTAGAATTTCACTGGTGAGGTTGAACAATTAATTTAATTTCCTGAAACAAATGTGTCATAAGTAGGTATTGAACAAATAGTAATTAAGTGCAAAAGTATGTGTTTCTTTGCTTTCAATCATATTTATTTACTTTTCAGAAAAGCCAAATGTCTGAGAACTTATTTTGGTTTTAAATAATCTTTCTGAATTTCAGAGAAAAAAATTAAAAATCTGTGTTTATTTCATCCCAGCATTGTTTTTTTTTCCCCAGGAATTCAACAAGAAAAAAGGGAAGCAAAATAAGGAAACAATTCCTTGCTAATAGACCAACACTGTCTGCTGGACCCAGTCAGCTGGTTTTGCATTACCAAAATCATCTGGGTTACAGAAACTCAGCTCTTGTCCTTTTCTTGTACAGGGATTCAGTATTCCTTTTAGGTGTAAAAAAACCTGTCCAGGAGAGTTAGCACACAGCTAGCTACTGACCATGTGGTTCTCTGTGCTCCATCCCTTGGGACTGCAAGCTGTAAGTTGGAGAGAGTTTTCTTTATTTCTGAAACTTTGTGTCATTTATGCATCTTGTTCAGGTACTTACAGCAGATTCTTATTTCAAGGGGTAAGCAAAGCTTGGCCTTACCATGCACTGAGTGCATCTGTGAGGGAACTGCAGTATCACTGCTTTTACCAGCCGACTTTGCAATGCTTCAGTGTTTCCAGAGCTGTCACCTCTGACTCACACCTCAGCTTCCCGCTCCCCCCTTCTAATTAGTTTGTCCAAACTGAGCTTGTGTCCTTTGCTGTGACAACCAAGGAAGGGTGATACTACAAGAGTTTGGTGTGGGAGTGTGCAGAGCTCTCTGTGGCCTGAGGTCTCTGATGGGTATGAATATCTTGTCTCCCCCCTGCAATGTTCAGGAGGCCCTGTAGACTGAGAGTGTCACAGTTTATGGAAGCAGACCTGAGGCACACAAAGTGGCAAGAATCAAACCCATCTGCAATAGAAATTGAATTCCCCAGACTCCTGTGGAAAATCCTGTACATGGCTGGATAGACAGGTACGTCTGTATCTCCTGAATCCTTAAGTATTGCTTTAGTGCTGCTGTGGTTTGTTTTCAAAGAGATAATACACTTCTGTGAGCCAGTTAAACATATACATGGATGTGTCCATTCATATTCCATCACTGTAATTCCTACTTCTAATTTCATCAGAAAAACAGAATAAAAGTATGCACATGTAAATTCACTCTTGTTCGTTGTCCAGTCTCGAGCCTCAGTGCAGGAAATTTTCCATGCAACTTGTGAAAAATCAGGCAGAGACAGCTGTGAACTTCTAATTCTCCCTGCAGGTGCTGACAACATACTCCAAAGTAATGGTTTTCATTAATTATATACTGCACTGACCATGGAAGTTTTTCACTATCCCATGGCAGAATAGTAGGATTCCTATGGGTTTTCCATTTAATTGGAAGTGAATATCAAGGACTGTTACTATTGTCTTCTGGGGTCCAGGTTCCCACAAATTGCAGAATTTTAGACAACCGGTTAACACCTTGTTATATTGTTAGTTATCCTTCACTTTCAGGCGGAAAAATTGAACCCTTAACATAAAATCAAGGAAAGTTCAGTAGTCAGGATTCTCTGGAGGTGTGTCATGCTGCCAATTCTAGATCAAATGGAAAATGGGCTTGCCTTGCCGTGGCTCAGAATTAAAAATTCAGGAACAAGAGAAAACCCAACCTGCAAAATAAAACAATTAGTAACTTCCTGGAAGTCATAGGGCTTTTTTTTTTTCAGCTTTATATTAGAATTTTCTAAATAATATTTTTGCAATCATCCCAGAGCCATTGTCTTACTGGACATAGTGCATCATTTAGGTTCTAAATATGTTTTTCCCTTCATTAGTTAGTGCTCAATCTTTGTGCTACTGAATTAGCTTTGAGAAAAATAAGATTAAACCCTAATAAGTACAAGTAGTCTTGATTAGACAAGAAAAAGAGAAATAAAGTCTTACATTTAAAAATATACAACATACCTGCGTATGGTATTGCACTCTGTATCTGTATAATGTGTGTCTTGGAGCAGTGTAAGGACAGAACAGACTGGAACAGATGGAGCAGAGCAGGGCTGAGCAGGGAAGGTGCTACATCTGCCCCTCTGTGTTTGGACCTGTGTGCAGTGGGGGCACTGAAACTCGAGCTGCCTTGCATCACTTTGTGGCAGCACAGGGCTCCTGAAGTGACACTCTGAGTATAGAGAAAGTAAAATAAGGTACAAGGAGTTTGCTTTAAATTAAAAGCTTGTGGAGCTGAAGGTGATGTTTATTTTTTACCTGTAGTGGACCAAAAAGAGATTTGCTAGAGAAGCCATTCAGTGATAGCAGCAAGAAGGCAACAGTGAATTCCACTGAGAAGAATCTGAGTAAGAAGGATGGCAAGGGTCTCCATCAAATGACAAGAGGAGCAAGAGATGGATAACTGAGACGAGACCAGTTCTTTAGTCAGCAGAGACAAGATGATATTTGTTACCTATTTGTGAATATTTGAAATTTTGTCAGGTGGGAAGGAGGAAGCTTTCTTTTAACTTCACAGCTGTGGCCTGAATACCTATTTATATTCACAGTTGTGGGAGTTGCATGCAATGCTGGTGTATGACTTTGACTGGGATTTCTTTGAAGACTTTTAAGCTTCTGCTTCATATTTGTCTCTCAAAATTAAAGGAGTTAAATACTTTGCTTGTGTGACCCTGTGAGTTTGTTGACAACTGGGTCTTTTTGAAACAAATTCTGCCATTTACAGGGACAAGTAGAGTAGCTTAAATGAAAGAATATAAAAAAATTTTCCTTGAAGGAAATTGCTTCTGCATGGGAGAAATGTTTTCAGAAGCATTAAGATGAGTTAATTCTGACAAGAATGCTAAGGCTTTAAAATGCAGGTTTATATGCTCGAGGCAGTCAGTAATCAAATGCCCAAGTACCTTATGTACTGACATTTACAAATCACAAACAGATTTATATATTGTGATTCCAGAACTTTATCACAGGAAAATCAGACTCTGCTGTTTAAAACAGATGATAGAAGAAGAACTAAAGATTCACATGTGAGAATACAAACATCTGTCTGGTGTTATATGAGACAGAAAATAAAAGGAATGCATTTTAAAAATCTGAAATAGCCTTCTAAGTAAGAGGCTAACTAAAAAGTTACCCGGAAGATTTATACTGGGCAAGCCACTTTACCTCTCTGTTTCCCTTCTCTCAAGGAATAATTATTTCTTTCTACTGTTGCCCTTTTAGGCTGTGTTATGCTATGTGAGAATTAGAACTGCATTAGAATATTTTTCTATTATTCTTATTCTTATTCTTATTCTTATTCTTATTCTTATTCTTATTCTTCTTTATTCTTTATTATTATTATTACTTCTATACTAGATAGTAGATTTCCTCTCTTAAAAAAAAAAAATCTAGATTTCAGTGCAAGATTAGAGAAAAGTCACGCTTGCTATTATTTAACCAGTAGAGAATAGACCTATGAGGTAGACGGAAAAAAAGCAGAGGCTGTTCTTTGCTTCACTGAGTCAGTGAGCAGGCTTTGCATGCTACACTACAGTCTTGCTGCACCTGAAGCTTTTTAATTTACAATTCTCCAGAATGACTCCCAGAGCAAATATAAAGAAGAAATAAGCAATTTTGAGAAAAAAAGCATCACGTCCTTCCAATTTTTCATTCTTCCTCCTGAAGCATTACCCATCTGTGTATTGCAAGTTCCCTCTTGTCAGAGCTCAGCCCACTGCCACCATGGGTTACATGATAAAATGTGCTGGAATAATTCTCTGTATCTGCTGCACCTTTTATCAGTAGCTAGAAAATCATTCCTGTAACAGGAGGAGTGGGAGAGTATTCCATGGAACAGAACGAAGGACCTAATGCCCAACTAATTTATTTTGTGGGCGTGATGTCAGTCATATCATAGTATGCTTTTTCATGTACAGAACAGACAACTGCATTTATGTAACTTGCTATAATTTGTGAATAGATTCCACATTTTCTATCTCATTCTTACATTTTTCTTTCAGGGTTAGAAAAATGCTGAATACCAAACTAACTGTCCAACTGGAAATAATTTTCAGTTCTGAGATATCCCTTTGACTTTTGTTAGCACTAAAATTGTGGGTATTTCAGGGGAACAGGTTTTTACTGCACTATCATATCTGAGGTCTAACTTTACAGATCTCAGGTGGAAGTCTAAGAAGCAGCTCCCAACATTCAGTGAACATTTTTCCTTTTCCTCCCCTTTCCCTTCCTGGGGCTAACTTCTGACTTTGTACCTGGCTCTGACTCAGTGTTCCTGCATTTGAAGCACAGACAGCAGGGTGTAACACACACAGGTATTGACTTTGCTGAACAGGCTCCACATGGGAGCAGCCAACTCATCTCTCCATTTTAACCAGCTTTCCCATCCCTAATCATATTATTTCCAGTGGCTAATTGCTTGGAGGTACTCCATCTCCTTCCATGTTGGGGCTCTGGGGGAATATAGTGAAAATTTGAGGCAGGGAGTTGAACTGAAAGTCAAAGAGTTTATGAACAACAAGCCCTGAGCAGAAATTAAAATTCACTGTAGCTATGCCCAACAACTATGCAGTCTGACATGGCTGGATTTAGGCACATATGTATGAAAAAAAATAGGAAAAATAAAACTTCCTGTGTGCTTAGGTAAATGGGAAGAAAATGTTGGATTAAAAGAATATACATCTTTACCAAAGCAATCTCCTCTACCTTGGTGTAGATAAAATTTTCAGATAGGTTTTTCAGATCCAGAGAGGGATCTGGAAAGAAAATGACTGTGGATCCTGAAGGAGATGTATCTCATGTGTTTGCTGCTTTTATCTAAAATTAGAATTATATCCACTGATTCAGTTTTACTCCCACAGACCTCTGTCTACTCCAAACTGAGAAGTGGGTGGATGGGCTGCAGCTCCTTTTGTCTCAGAAGCCTGGGAAGGAGCCTTAAGATGTTCAGAATCTATATATTGATCATAGGGCATCTGAAGCTCTCCCAGAGTTGTCTATGTGATTAAAAATGCTAATGCTTTTCTGGTTATTTTAGTCCCTTGTTGGTTAAGCAGCACAGTGTTAAAAGCTGCAGACAAAGAGGAGACAAAATATACTTGTGAGGAGGAGCTCATCACTGCCTGGAAATAGAAGTGTCTGGAGGATTAGAGACTATAAATACCAGTATGGGAAAAGGTGACATACGAGAAACAAAAGCAAGAAAGGTAAGGATGAAGATCAGAAAGCAATCCTTAAAGGCAAATCCTCCGCTAGAATTGGGTGCAATCCCTGGTGGGCAGTCACAGTCTGTAGCTGTGGCAGAATCAAGCACCATGGTCATGGTATTGAGGCCACATTTGGTGTCAAATCCCAAACCTGTCACAGTCCTCTGGAGTGACATCAGGCACATCAGCTTGGTGTGGGGACAACAACCTCACACATCACTACATACAAATTCTGATTCAGCTTTTCACCCACTTTATTTAAAACCAAACCAAGAGTGAGCTCAAACTTCTAATTCTGCTAAAAGGATCATGGTCTCTGCTGGTGCTCTGAGCAAGACCAAGCAATAACCCATGTCCTGTGGGTGTTTGTGGCACAGGTTGGACTACAGTTGCTCAAGCCAGGTCTGCCTCAGTGCTGTCCTTTGCACAGCTCCCCTCCAGGATGGGACAGGTGCCCTGAACATGTCTGTGACCAGCAGCATGTTCCATTTTTCCATCCTTCCCTAATCTGGAGCAAGCTATACCCAACTGTTGGAGAGAGACAGCCTGTCCATCTGAGGATTGCTAGTGCCTGAACAACAGTTGTTTTTGTTTCCCTGCATTGCCATCAGGATAAACTATAGAATTGCTAATGACTATGGTCTGAAGGATGGTTCTCCTGGTCAGGCAGCAGCTATTCTAGCAAAGCCTGTACTTAAACGTTCTTGTTGCTCTGTGCAGTGAGTCACTCTTCGGTGTTTGCAGCAGTAAATATGAGGAAGGCAAAAAAAAAGAAAGATCTCTTTAATTTCAATGTTGTGCTATCAGCTTGACTGCCTATTGCTTGAGCTGCACATGATCCAGAGTTTGCTGTCATCTCATTTATTTCAGAAACAGGAACCACTGCAGGCCAAGCTCAGGCTCTGGGGCCATTGCAGGCTGTGAGCATTGTGGTTCTGGGAGCAGCTTGCTGCAGGGTAAGGGCTTTTCAGCTGTCCACAATTCCTTCCATGTATGCAGGACAGCCACTAACCATCAAAAAGGAAGATGGCTGTGGATTAATTTACTGGACCAGAAAACAGAGTCCCAAGAATCCCAGCAGCCTTCCTGGGCAAAGACAGTTTTAATGTAACTCTGGTGCATTAGAACAATGCCCTGTTCTGAAGGTTTAAATAGGAACACTAGCCACATGTGAAGATAGGAGCTATCCATTTCTAATTTTGCTTCTAGCTTTATATGGTGGACATAATTTCTTTGTGCTATTTGCACAATGTCCAGCACACCAGTGCTCTCTAAATCCCCAATTCAATAAAACCATTAATGAGAGTCTGTGTCTGTATCCTGTGTTCTGGACACTGCATCTGCTGTGATGGTTTACAGTCCATCAGGACTGGAGAATCTGGTCAAATCTACTTTAGAAAAATTTGTGGATGAATTGAAATAGCTGCTTCCAGCAGCACTTCCTGGAGAAGTGCTTACAGTGACAACAGGGCTAATAGCAGAGGGCTTAACTGATTCCTCCCCCTGACACGGTGTTTTATTTGCACTGAAAGCACAGATCTTGTGATAGCAGCCTAGCATTGGGTCAGCTGTGCTGATGTCAGTGTAAGCCCTAAGATTTATGCCTCACATTTACTGAGCAGAGGAGCTGTGATTGTTCAAGACATGGTCTTTCCCCAGCTGTTTGCTTTTCCAAGTGCAAAGCCAGGCTGTGCTCCTGTGGCTGAGGCAGGTGCTTGTGCCAGCAGAGTCATCTGTAAGGGTTGCAGCAGGGCTGCAGCTCAGCCCACCCAGCCTTCTGCCTGCATCCCATTTCCCTGTGTTTACACTGACAGCCCCTCTGACCATGGTCTGCTGAGTCCTCATGGCAGGAAAGCTGCTCTGCCTCTGCAAAGCTGCTGGCAGAGAGCCCGAGTGGGATGATCACCCCTCTCAGTGCCAGTGGCTCCCCCAGTGTCAGATGCCCTTATGAGGGAACAGCCTCACAGCACTAAAGCTCCCTCTAATATTAAGGGGACACACATGTCAGTCCTTTGGGAAGTGCTGGATCTCTCACTATTGCAGCGTGGATTGTCTGCCAGCACTTGGTTGTGGTGTCTCTCCAAGTGGGAGAGCATGAGAGATGCTGGCCAGGCTTTCTGTCTTGGGACACCACCGCTTTAGTGAAGCTGTAGTGAAGGGGTGTATTTCAGGTGTACCTTTGTTAAATATCAGCCTAGAAACATTAATGCTGCTGTTGGAAAAAAAGACCGAAATGAACTGCAAATATTTTAAGGAAGAAGGAAGAAACTCAGGAAAGCTCTTACACCTGAATAGCCATTTCTAGATGGCTTAAAAAAAAACCAAACCCAATGTTGATGCAGTGCCCAGCATAAAGCAAAATTAAAACTTGTGTTTCGTGCTTCTCCCAAGAAAATGCAATCATCCAGACCTGCAAGGCAAGATGTACATGTTGTTTGTAAAAAGAAAAGACAAGCACTCTAATAGGCTTCAAAGGTTCCCAGATATGCTGTTGTGTCTCTGGACTATAGTCAGTGTTGTATTTTTGAGGTTTTTGAAGTTATGTCTTTTTGAGAAGGAAAAGGAACAGAAGAAGCAGTCTGGGAGACTGGCAAGAATATAATTGTGTTCACCAGATCTATTTGATATGCACATCAGAAAGGCTCCAGGAAATAATGTTTTTGTTAGGCATTGCTTCCTATCTAGTCTCCTTTTGGCTGGGAAGCCCTGACTGTGAAGTACAACTGCTGTCATGCTGGGATAAAAGTTGACCGTATCTCTTCTTCCAGTGTCAGATGTAACCTCATACCAGGCAGCAGCTCTGAGTCTGGGCAATCAAAGTATATTCTTTTCCAAATCTGAAAACTCAATCTGCAAAATGTCAGCTTTCTTTTAAGCCTGCAGTGTTTCCCATCAGCTATAACGCTGGCATTCCAATTCCTGTACATGCTTAGGACATGCAGCTGATGTGGAAAGAAGAGGGGGGAAGGAAACCCAAGGAACAAAGCCAGACTGAGCACATCCCTTCTGTTTCCTCTGGCACTGCAGGAGAGGCTGCCTTCGTAAGGACACAAGTAGGTCTCACAACAACAGTAAAAGCGCTCTCAAAGGAATTTATGAAAGTAACTGATTTATAGTAAACATTTTTTTTCTTTAGCTCTGACTATACAGCAAATGATAACATGAAATCAAACATGACACCCTACCTGCAGGACCTGACTCTGACAGATGGAGCTGTGTTTAAATAGCACCATGTTGCCAGTTCCAATAAAGCAAAATACACAAAAGTTAAAAGCTAATGGGAGAACTAAAAATGTTCAGTTCTTGGAAGCAGACCAGAAAAGGTGGGAGCAAAGAGTGTGCTGGAGAAAACTCTTACATGGAGATCAAAGGAAAGAGCTTGTCACCAATGCAGAAAACCAGGAGTGATAAAGGTATTTCTGGAGTACTGGAACTTGATGGTATTGAAGAAAGCTCAAATATTTCAAGACAAGCATGGTCAAGGTGCAGATGTATTTAGATTGTTTAATGGGTGAAAACGGGCACTTCCAAGATTCTTATTAACTCTGAACAGAAGTTTTACTGAAGATAACATCTCTCTTTGGTGAACTCTGAGATCACCTTATGGTGTCCAGCAACACAGCTGCACTGAAGTCATCGCATGAATTGCCAGTTATGTTCAGTGGGGATCTCAAAACCTGCAGCGAGGACGATAAGCCTGGGAACAGCTTTGAGACACCTGTGCTAATGGTGAATTTAAATCATTAAGAACTTCCAAAAGTTTAAATGTAATCTGGTTTTGGAAATATGAATTGCCCAGACATCACAACTTCTGCCTTTGTTAAAGTATTTACTGCTCTGCTTAAGGTATCAGTTTCGAGTTCTTGGCAATTAATATGAGAATTTCAGCTTCTCTTAAGCTCTTGGTTTTGTGAAGAAGAAACTTGCAAGGAGGTATTGACTGAACCTTGAAGATGAAAAAAAAAAGAATCAGAAGGCAAAGAGTAAAAAATTGCAATTTTTAATCAAAATCTCATGGTTCTGAAGCTTCCAGTTTAGGATTGCTGAATTCTTTGAGCTGGCAATACTGGCATGTTGCTCAGGAGAGCTGAGTGACTCGTGCTTGTTCAACAAGAATGGCCAAAGCTACTTCCCTAGGCATACTAAAAGCTCCAAAATACATATTGTCTACAGACTATTAATTGCATACTGTTTCTTCCCAAATGCGTGAAATTAAATTATACCAATTCCAAGCACACAGAGAAAACAGAGAAAAGGACTTCTGCCCTTCACCTGCTGTAAAAGTTCAAATTAAGCTTGTTTTAAGCACATTGGTAAATCTTTGTATCCTCACATATGGTAGGTATAAGGATTCACGTTATTTATGACATGATGCAGCTGAGTGCACAACCATGAGGCAGAGCTTGTAATACTAGAGATGAAATGCATGTGAGGAGTCTCTTGTGCCCAGCCCCATGGACAGCTGGAGCCCCTCAAGGCACATTGCTGGGTTCCCTGGAAGATTGGAATCTGCTGTGTTGCATAGGGGGTGGGATGGAGCAGGTGGCCAAGGCTCGTTGCAGAAAGGGAGGTTTGGGGGGGTGCAGAGTGAAAGGTTGGGTTTAGACAAGGAGGATTTACGGTGTGAGCAGAGCCAAGCTATTCTCTAGGATCTGGGGGTGATTTTCCAATGATCTCTGCTAATGAGGAGGGGTAAAGGATGCTGGTTGTTGAGCTGCCTGCTGCAAGGTGAGGGATGTGTCTTCTACTGGATGTCTCAAGCTGATGTGGAGGTACCTTGTCTATTTGTGAAATGTCTGTCTTGGCATTTATCTCCATTTCTGGGCCTTAAAAGTGGAATGAGGTGGGCTGTGTGTTTATTAGTGGTTTAGCTGCAAGAGCATGCAGAACCGATCCAAGGAAAGCCAAAAGCTCTTCAGTAGGGACAAATGAACACAAAGCTTAGCTCCCTGGCCCTAATGGCTTTAGCAGGAATGCCAGAACAGCTGGCTGCTACATAATAAATATATAAATTGTGAAAAAAACTGCTGAGCTAAGAGACCCAGGGGTTGAAGAACTTCCAGGCTGTACCATGGGGGTCTGGATTCAGTTAAGAAGGTTGTCTTTGGACCTCATCTAAACAAGTGGATCTTGGGAATTTCTTTGTGAATTGTGCTTTTTGAATTGATAGTTTTGGGATGCAGCCTCAGCATGGGTTCCCCTCTCTCTTTTCTCTTGTATGAACTTGTCCCTGCCCTGTTGCCCTGACCAGGAGTCCAAGCTGTAGTTTACACATCAGATGTCCACAGGAAAGCAAGGAAATTGGTGGAATAAAGGGGGCTGTTTCTCTGACTTATAAAAGTATCACTTAAACTTTTCTGCTTAACTGTGTGTAGAAGTACCATTTCATTGTATTCAGGCCAGTACATTCCTTGTGTGAATAGTTGTTGATTTTGCTTTGCCTTAATCTGATCTTTTTTTTTTATTTGGTTTTGTAATTAAAAGTAATGTAAAAGCTGGTGTTTCTGCAGGTACAGTGATACATTTTAGCACAGTTAAGTAAGTCTAAAAGGAATAAAAAGTCACTTTTCTCTAGCAGTAGCATGTTAGCGAGACAAGCGGGAACAACACAATTTCACTGCAACCATTTAGCAGAAATGGATGTAAAATGCAATATATAATCTTCCAGCCATGTCTTGTCAAAAGCTAACACAGAAATATCATCTTGAAGACCTTTCTTGTATCTGTTCATACATTACAGCTGCTTGTTATTAAACTTGATTTTTCTTTCAGAATTATTACATTGATTCATTTGTTCCTTTCCTCTCACCTCTAAAAATTGCTCAATAGAAAAACTAATGAAAATCTTTTCTTGGAAAAAATAAGAGGTATTACACCTTTTAAAGTACCTATGACTTTATGTCCTCCCACAGGATTTCTTGCTTCTATTGGTTGAAACTGTAAAATAATTGAGGCCAGACTTCTGCCTTCCTTTTTTTTCCCCAACAGTTATTTCACTTTTTGCTTTAAGTGAAGACTTTTGTTATTACTGGATCTTCTAAGATTTTATTGCAATAGAAATTGCTAATGTTGAAAGCTGCTATTACTGATAGTTGTAAGCACAGGATTGCATTGTACCAAATACCGAGGTACTAGTGAAGAAATAACAAGTAACTTGGATTTCTGTGAGTTTTTGGCAACTTCAACACTGACTTGAGTAAGCAACAATTACAGAAGTTCAGCAGAACACTTGTTAGGTGCAACTAAGTGCACTTCTCACATCTGTCCTCCAGAAAACTTCTTCAGTGTGAAACTTTTAGACTTAAACTTGGAAACTTGGGGTGTCTCTGGGCTGCAGGGTTGGTCTCTGACATGGCAGGGGAGCTGCTCCCCTTAGGTGCCAACTCTGGATGTAAAGGGTCAATCCTGCAGTGAGTCTCTTATAAAGAAAAAATCACCCCTCTATTTTAGTATCTTGAGCAATATGGTTCAAATGTTTCAGTTTTGCAAGGATCTTGTTTAAAACCTGTGTGCTCAGTCCCAGCTGAGCACCTGGTTGTGAACAACTGCATTGGAAGTTGACTTTTGGGGCTGTGTGCTTTTTTTTTCCTGTGAACTGTCATGGCTCTAATCACCATCTCTGTGCACATCTCCATGGGCAGGTTTGCTGAGCACAGATTGATGCTTGCTTTCCCTGGCATGACAGCTCGGGCAAGGAGCCTGCAGGGGAATATTGATCTCCAGGACTTACCTCTTGCTCAACTGTGCTCTTGATAGAATTTCAGCTTCCGATTACTACACTTCATATTTTTATTCTTTGGGGAGATGTAACAATTGAAGGAAAGAAAACAAAGCTTTTACAGAGGGTTTTATGAACTAAATGGTCTTTACTCCTTGACAAAGTGCTGGGGAAATGGCTAAAGTGAGTTATCTGTGCACAGTTCCCCTGCTCTGCTAGCAGGGATTCCTGCTGCTCCTTTTAGAAACCCCTCAAGCTTGTGCTGCTGCCTCCTCTTGGAATGCTGGTATCTGCTAGTAAAGTGTGTCTGTTGCGCAGTAAACACTTTCAGGCTTTTTTTGAACTTAAAACTTACTCTCTATTAAGTCAGCTCTAACTCCTTGGTTGCATCTTTTCTTTCTCCATTGCCCTAGTGCATACTCTTGCAAGGAAGCAGAGCAGATATGATTTCTTTCAGTTTATTTCCCTTTATTGTGATTCTCCCCCCTTGAAAGCAAGTTTGCTGTGATAATGGCCAGAAGCTATTTCTGTCCTAGAAGAAGTAGCATGTATTTGTGCAGCTGATTATTGAATATTTCACCTCATAATCAGTGTGAGAAATCTGCTCATTTAAAGCTTATAACATCTGTTTGATATTCTGGTATTTCCTAAACAGCCAAGATCTGCATTTGTAAATAGTATTTATGGAACAAATTCAAATGGGAAAATTTTGTATGACTCTTTTTGCCCTCAGTTGTATGGATTAAATCAATACACTCGATGGTTTATTTAGACTTAATAAATCTGAAGCATGAGTTACTGTGGGAAGATTTCCTCAGTAGAGAAAAGGAAATCTATGGAATCAAGATACTATGTGAAAAACTTTTGGTGTTTAGAGTAAGTGTTTAAAACTGAGCTTCATATGTTAATTTCAAATTGGTTTGAGGAGCAGTCTTTCTTGCTTTCTTCACAACCAAATACAGCACACTTCCCAACAAAATCCATTAGCCATGGGTTCATCTTCTCTAGCTAAGAGTCCCTGTATTTATGATGGCATCTGTGGCACTCTCTGGCAAGGAGAACCTTGTAGATCACTACAGAAAAAAAAAAAGAAAACATTTGCAGCTCAAACAGAACAATGTTATCTAAGAGTTAAGATTTTTTGTCTGGGAGGAAGTTTTAGTCAGAAAAGAGTAGTATAGGTAAAATAGTTTTCATGGTCTCCTCACTTTTAATTAATGGTTTTTGAAAAGACAGGTTGTGTTAATTAGTGTAATTCTTTGCCCTGTCAGTGAAAGTAAACAAACCTACAGGAGTAGGTTTTTGGGAGTTGCCATTTGTCAGTCTACAGAATTCAGTTGGGAAGTTGCCCTCAAAAATATTAAAAAGTTAGAAAACAAAATGTGTTGTTAAACATGGATTGTAGCAAATTGATATTTTAAATGAATGATGATACATTGCAGAGATTGCTGATGGCAGAGGAGCATTCTTGGGGAATAATGAGCTGTCTAAATGGTCAAGAAGAAATTTACCTTCATTCTGTCATCTCAGATATGCAGGAGAGAAAAGTGAAATAATTTATGACAAGGCTATGTACCTCTTAACACTGTAATATATTAGACTTGTGATGTTGTGACACCAATCACCAAAAAATTCTAGGGTTGTGTCATAAATTAGATTGTGCTGCATCTGATTGGGCTTTTCCTGCTTTATTCACACTAAAAGGCAATTACATTTTGTACAAACTTAATCTTACCTGTTTAATGGTGCATGTAAAATATGTCTTGTTACTTGTCCTTTATTAATACGGTATAGAGGAGTTTTCTGCAAATGGGAGACAACTAATTATTTTGTTAGGTAGTGGAGGTACCCTTCAGGATATAATCTTTACTTAAATTATCTAAATATATGTGTAAGAGTTATATTTACATCTTTTTACGGGGTGCATCTGTACTGCCTACAGGAGTTATCTCAACAGTCAGTATAACTGCCTAAATGATCTCAGCAAGACTGGGTTCAGCAGATTCTTAGCCAAAACTGGTGATATACACCAAAATCAAATCTGTGTTTGCACAGGAACATGGGGGAATGGGCTTAAACTGTAAGAGAAGAGGTTTAGATTGGATGTGAGAGAGAAATTCTCACACTGAGATTGGTGAGGACCTGGCAAGGGTTGCCCAGAGAAGCTGTGGATGCCCCATCCCTGGAAGTGTTCAAGACCAGGTTGGAAAGAGCTCTGAGCAACGTGGTCTAGTGGAAGATGCCCTTGTCCATAGCAGGGGATTGGAATGAAATGATCTTTAAGGTGTCAAACCATTCTATGCTCTTTTTCAAAATTCCTTTTTCTTTGGTAATGAAAGACACTTGGCACCCACCAAAAAAAAGAAAAAAAAAAGAAAACAACAACAAAAAAACCCCAAATGAAATAATTTTAGGTTAATGAAAATTCCAGCCAGATCAAAACTAAAAAAAAAAATTATTAATAGCAAAAAAGGTTTCTACACAAGAAAAGAATGATCTGGGAGGAGAGAGCATCAAGAACAGGATCAAACTCACCAACACAAAAGGCAGAGTCATGGGTGCTGAAGGAATGGTGAATATTTGCTGGTCTAAGCTGGGAGCTCAAAAAGAAACACACCAGACACCAATGTGATGGTGACGAATGCAGCTGGAGGATGAATCAGGACAGCTATTTCCATGAGGGTTTGGGATGTTCTGGTGCCTGGGGCTGGTGAGGCCTCTGCAGGAATACATGCAGTATGTGGCTCTGGCATCCAGTGCCAAGTAAGGTTTGTAGGCTGCAAGCTTGCACCTGGACTGCACTAATTTTTGTGTGTGGCTGTACGTTTTCAGTGCTGCTCATAGAATGTGATTAAAAATCATAAACAAACATGAGTGTTTAAATTAAAGGATACTGCTGGCACTGAGCAGAGTTATAAACAGGCTGGGAATGTGTGTGGGCAGGTTTCAGGAGGAGATTTGGAAAAATGCTTATTGAAATGCCTTCAAGTAAGAGTATGGGGAGAGAAGAGTGGAGAATTTAAAGGAGTTATATGGTGATGGATGTAATAATGAGAACAAAGTGAGGTTGCTTGTGTAGCTTGTGCTTAATTGGGTCTTTAATGGGCATGTTTGTGTGAAAAGAGGCTAAAGGAATTTGCTGTTTCCAAAAGTCTGTAATGAGTAAACTGTTTAAACACTAGAAAGAAAAACAGCATAGTTGGCATGTCAGAGGTGGTCTGTGTTGGTGGTTACTTCAGGGATTGAATGTATATGACAGGTCTCACTTCTGTACTCCTGCTGCTAATCATTTAAGCTAATTTTATCAGTTGGAGGGTGTAACCATCTAATATGAAAAGTTTTTGTTTCAAAATAAAAAGAAAATTCTCTAGCTAAATTCTTTGTAGAAAACTTGTTTTCAAATGAACGTTTCCTAATAAATGAGCAGTTCTTTTCCTTTGGAAAGGGAATAAAACAAATTATTTCCAAAAGAGAGGGAAAATTGTTTTTTGTTTGGGAATTTTGTTTTTTATTAAATAATATAAGATTATAATGGAATCTTAACCTTTTCTGAATTAATTTTTTTCTGATAAGATACATATTCTTCTATGTCTATTAAATAAAACCCTAGCTGTTTCTCATTACTTAGTGATTTCTGAATAACTGCAATTCAGACACTAACTTCAGCTTGCAAGTACTGCACATTTGACTGAAACTTACTATTTTTAGAGGGTTTACATGTCATATCCTTTAATGAAATTGAGCTTGATGTTAGTTGAAGCCTAATATCAAGTTGAAGTGAATTAGCTGAAGTGTCAGAGGGCTCACACTTATTCTGTGCAGGCATGGTAGTGGTGATTAGTCATGTTATATGTCAGCTGGAGCAGTTGGATGGGAAAGAGAAATGGTTTAAATACACACTGAAAATGAAGATAGCACTGCTTTGCCTATTAAACTGTTTGCAGGATTGATGCATGAAGACATTTCTTGTTCTTCAGCACTCAGGGCTGTGAGTGCACCTACAGCAGCTGAGAGACAAAGACATTATGTGTGACATTATATCTTGAGAAATACCTTACTGGTATGTACTTTGCATCCCAACTGAGCCAAACAGGTGGTTTCACTGACTCCAGCACCACTGAGCTGGGTTTTACACTCACTTCAATAAACCCTAAAATTGGGTCAAATTCCATTTTGATGAAATCAATGGCAGATGTCATTTGGCTGAAACCTTGTCTGCACTTAGGCCAGTTTATGCTCTTCTGGCATCATAAAGGAGGAGTGAATGACACTGTGACTCATTTTAAAGCTCCTCTGTGCTGCCAGGGTGATATTGTGGGTTTAGAGTAAATGAAATTTCAGGCTAATTGGCTTCAGTATAAATGAGCATCAGGACCATGAGGTTGTTTGGACTGAGTCAAAGATGAGATGTTGTGTGTGACTGAACAACACAACAGGTTTTAGTTGCCCTGTGGCTGTAGGGAACCCTCTGAAAGGATGCAGGTGAGGGGGAAGCAGGTATGAGCCTTTCTGACGACTGTAAGCCAGAGGCAAGAGGCTGAAATATGATGGGAAAAATACCCATGACATATTGTTGGGGGGTGAAATTGGAAAGAAATTACATCCCTTGGGAAAGATCGAGAAGTGGAAAAAAATTCCCCTGTTTTCCAGGTAATACATGAATAGTTTGCTGAATTGTGGCTAATGCCACTTTGGACTGATGTGATCTGAAGTTCTCTGCAGGCTTGTAAAGTGACTTTCCCTCCTCTTCCTGAAATAAGAGCAGCAAAGTCCCTCAGAAGTTTCTCATTACAGAGGATTTATTCAAGATTTTGCATTTCCATCTGCAGTCTGAACCTCTTCAGTGGTTCACTGCCTGGTGTGGTGTGTGAGGTACTTCAGAACTAAGGTACTAAATCAAATAAACCATTTTATAGCTGTATTGCAGAGTTAAATGGGAGCAGCTTGCTGAGACATAACACATAATTTGTAAAAATAGCCAGAAACTTATTTCCTTTCAGTGGTTACAATTAAGGTTTTCTTTCAGGAGAAAGGTGGAAGAAAGGCTGTTCAATTACACAGAGGGCTGCAGAAATGCCATTGAATGAATCATTTAATCCTTTTAAGTACAATCATCTTCCAATTTTGCCTGTTCCAGATATTTCCCACCTTACATGACACATCCAAGCATAAAAGGAAAGGTTGGTTATAGCTCCTTTTGTGCTCCCTGTCAATCTGTTCTTGAGAAATACTTGAACAAAGAAGTACAACCCCCATGTACCCATACACCTGCATGTGGCTGATTATACACAGATGTGAATGTGGATATTAATTTATTAAATATGTGCAATATGTTTGTATTAATTTTGGTTTGTGATGTATGCTTTTGTCATGGGGTTACACTATTGATTCTCTGTGCCTTGCCTTTAGGATTTTGGTCAGGTATGGCCAGCTTAGCATTGCTCATTTAAACAGTGGAAAAGGACAAAAAGAACAAGCACCATGCAGGGAAAACATGGGGGGATGGAGGGAAAGAACACTTTGATTTTTTTCCATCACTTCTGTAGCCTTTCCCAAGACAAAGGAGATTTCATTTAATGTTATGTGTCTTCTACTCATGTCAAGCTTCACTGGAGCTGTTGCTCTGGGAAATAAGAATTTTGCCTGAAGTAGGGATCATTTTGGTTAGTACAGTCTTGGTAATTGTAATACAGGACACAATTAATGATTAAGGCTGGTTGAGAATGACTATCATGTGTAAGGACCACCTTCTTTGAGATGTTAGCTCTTGGTTTGCAATGTTTTTAACCTGCTCTAGTATGTGTTAGATGTTTTAAAATGTTACTTCTGATCCAAGTTAACTTTTATTTTTAATATGGTTCTAACAATGAGTATTTTGATGTAAGTAATTTCTTAGAGATTCCTCAAATTTCATAAAGTTTTCTCTGATGTGCAGAAGTAATGTAGTAAGAATATACTATCTGAACATAAAACTTGCTTTTAGTTATTCAACAGGTGTGATACAGGCTGTTTTCTCATGTATATGGAACCATTGGTTCAGATCAAAGAAACAAAGAGAAAAGATATAACACTGTTTTTATTAGTGGGAATTTCAGATTCTTTTCTGAGCTTGCTAAGCTTGGGGGGAGGGAGGGGAAATTTTGGACATATTATTGGCAGATAACCTTACTCTATTTTTTATGTTTTGTTAGCAAGAAATTAATAATGTGGAGGTTTGAAAGGCTGCAGCTCCCTGAAATATAGTTATAGACAGCATGAGAAATTTAATTCTAACAGAAAAACTTATTAGACCTCAGTTTGCATAATGGGTAGTGTCTGACAGTTTAGAGCTTAACCACGAAGGAAAAACATTCTCCTTCCAAGTTCCCCAAGCTTCAGACTAACCTGGGAGGTGTAACTGCTGTCTGAAAGGAAGGAATAAATTCATTTTACTCATAGGCTGCTGACATAGAGCACATAAGCAGCCATGTCTGAAAACTGTATACATCTAGAAACGAGATTTGTACCCAAGGCTGGTTCTCCACTTTTACTAAATAATGTCTGCTGTAGCTGCGGGGATTTTTTAAAAGTACATAAACATCATAACATGAATTGCTTACAGAAAGAAAATAGGTTGCTTTTCCCCTACAAAACAGTCATCTGTTTTGTTTACTGTTCCTGTCACTGTCTATATTTAGAGTTATAAAACCTGCCTTTTGCAGTACAGTAAATACTGAAACTCTTACCTAATTTTTTATCTCGTTTACATATGTTTCTATACAGTTTGTATCTGTTTAGTGATGCCATCTTAGCAGGTCTGCAGGGACTCTTGCTCATCTGATTATATTGAAGTCCTCTATACTGACAATTTAAATTTCAAAGTAAAAATAAGTTAAATCTTAGTACTGTTAAGCTAAACTGGGATTTAATAGCAAAGTTTTAAAACGTATTTATTTTGTGCTTCAATATGTGTGCCCCAATGCTGAATTTTAGCATGTACTCACATGTCTTTCTGGAGGGAGGAGTACTTTATCTGCTGCATGAATTAAAGATTAGTGAAAAATTATATTCCATGGAAATATTCTTGCAAAAACAAGTCCAACATTTATGAGCAGTGTACATATAACATATTGTCGCTGGGGCTGAATACACTTTGATGTCCTTTAAAAATACAGTCAGTATAACAGACTCATTCATGATGGGCATCAAAACACATACAGTCCATCAGTTCAGATATTTCCATTGGTCCCAGGAAGAGAAAAGGTTAAACTGGTGATGGTGGTGGTAGGGAAATAGGCTCTTTTATCATCATTTTGTGCTCTCCTTGACACTGAGGGTTTCAGGTTTTGTAGTTTTCCATCTGCTCAAAAGGGCAGCTCTAACTGCTATGGAGAAATGTATCTTGGGCCCTGGATGTCCTCATGTTTTGCAGTGTTACCTGGCATAACACTTCATCCCTCCTCTTGTAACTTGACTTCTGGGAAATTTGCTTAGTATTGATTTAACTTCATTTCTGTTAGAAGAAAACCTGAGAGTACTGTGTAGCTGTGCTGTAATAATGGAATATCCTCAATATCTGATTAATACAGCTGGGAAATATATTTTTGTTCTATGGTAAAGCAATAAATGGGGAGGGGATCAAGTCAGACTGTAATGAGAGAAACTTTTGAGGGTATTTGATATATTGAACTTGGACTCATCAAAACAACTGCAGAGTAAAGCATGCTCTTCTATTTAACTTGCTTTTTCCAATAAAATTTTTAGAGGCAAAATACCAGGTAGTCTACATTAAATCCTAGTTTAACCTTTTGGTATTTCTTTAAGCAAGGTGATTGCTTCTTAAATACTAAACCACGTTGAATATTGGTTTTTTCAGTGCTTTTCAGGAAGATGGGCTTGGAGAAAGGTCTAAGAAGCTAAAGCTGCAATACAGATGGTGTGGAGTTGTTTACCACACAGCTCTGTATCACAGAGAAGCCAGATGGAAAGAGATATCTGCATTCAAATAAAAGATGTGGATATCCCTGCCTGAGGGATGGAGTGTGGAAATGAAGTGGATATGCAGTGGACCATGTTTTCCTGGCAGTGTAGGGAAAACATGGTAACCCCATCATTATTAGGAGATATCCAGTAGGAAGTATTGACTTGTGTGCACAAGCTCTTGTTCCTGGAGGTCTGTGGTTGAGCTCACAGCATCACCAACACTACCCCATGGCATTTATGCTCCTCCAAACAGACTGGGGAATTCCGTTGTCTGGGTACAAGCTGCACTATGATATTTTCTCAGTGCTGTCCTCCTTGAAGAAGCCAGGGTCAGAGAGCCCATGGAACACAGGAGAGGGGATCCTGAGTGACACCCAGAGAGCAGAGCCACATGGGACAGATGTGAGTGTATGTGATGTGGTGGAGGAGTATAGCCAGAAAACACAACTGCCAGAGGATAAACAAGTTGCTTTTACTTTTCTCTTTTTATTTTTACATCTGGTTTGTGTCATACTGTCATGACAGTTACCACTTCCTTTGTGTTTTGAAGTAGATCAATAGGTTTGTTGTTGGGTCAAGACAAAGGGCTTGACAGCCCAGGAAACAAATTACTTGTGTTTCCTCCCTATTCAAGCTGTCTCTGTCACAAAAGTTGTTAGCTGTAGAAGACAACTTTTTTTTTGTGTCTTTGTCTTCAAGCTGTGCCAATGTCAAAATATCTGGAACAGGTAAAGAGGTATTTTATCTCTACATAGTCCAGCAGCAGTTTTGTTTCATTCAGCTTGTTTTCGTGGTAATATTACTGGGATGCCACTGCCATCTCTTCTAACAAATGCCCCTCTCTTTGACAAATAAACAGGCGGCTGAGGAAGATCTCCTTCCAAAAGAAAGGCTACGTGTTTGTTTGGGAGCAGCTATAGTAATAATGGCAATAAAGTTAATAACTTCTTACTTCAATGTCCTAGCAGCCAGATGTGCTTTTATTGAAGCAGAATTCCTAATTTCTATAGCAGGAAACATATTTGCTATGTCTCCTTTATATGGAAGCCAAGAGTAGAAGGCGATTACATCAGAAATCATCCATTTTGTCATGATACTGACTTTTATTTTCCATTGGGCCCTTTTAAGATTTGTATTTTACAGTCTGTGTCAAAGACCAATTCTGGTCAAGACTTACTGCACACAGATGAGCTATAAACAGAGTTATGGAAAAGGGCATTTGAGGCCTCTGTAAACATACATCACACTGTGCTTCTGAAAAGCCTGGACCCCACGAGTTTCTCGGTCTCCAGTTTCATGGCTGTGCCTTCTGCTCTCCTTTCAAGTAACTCTTGAAATCTCTGCTTTGGAGCCTTGAGGTGCTACACAGTATGTGAACACCACTGCCCCTGTCTTCTTCCCAAACCATGCCTGTGTTGAGTGGTCACAGGGAATGTAAAGACTGAGCATTTATCCATCTTGCAGTTCTATTCACACCAGTGCTGGTTTTATGTGCAGTTGCTCTGAGCACACCTTGCTGGCTCTGGTTTATACTGACAAATGACAATGCCATTTCAGTTGGGTTTGATGTGATTTATCTCAGGGAAGCATGGCAGGAAAACATCAGCTACTTTCTCTTAGTCATTTCACTTGATGTCACAATCCTCTCTGACTGTACAATTTTTTTTTTTTTTTAATCTTTACAGGTAGTGTGGTAGAATAAAACTATGCTTAGTTTTGCTTTAACTGTGAGATCATAACCAGTATTTTCAAATCACTGAAGGTAGTAAAGCCAATTGAGAGAATTTGTCTATCAGGAGATGTTTGTATGTCTGTGTATATCTCTTGGTTCAGCATTGGAGAAACACCCACTGTTTAAATTGCAAGTGTGTGGGTGCTCTTGGTGAATCACACAGCTGGCTCTGAGTAGGGTGAAAGCTGATGGTTGGGCAAGCAGAGCTGAGGTTCCTTGTGGCCACTTCTGTCTACACACACAGACTGATCTTGCTCTGCAGTGTCTTGGTCAAAATGCTGAAAATTTTGTGTGTAAGGAAGCCCAGGACTCGGGAAGAAGGGGGATACATGGAATAACATGGTCATGCTAACATGCTAACAAAGATCACTTGAGGGAGGAGTGATGTCTGGTCCCTTAGTCTGGCTCACCAGGTACTGTTTCTAATTTGATGGTGTTTCCCTGGATGAGCCCCTAGTGAGCCTTAAAATTGAGCTCAGTGTCTGTGCTGTGAAGTCTAAGCTCCTGTTTTCACTGGGAGGTGGAGTTGACAAATTTCACCCAGGTGCTTCTATTCCCACCATCCTAAGACGGGAAAACAAATGTGGTAATGCTACATTAATTATTAGTATTAATGATATATACTACCTTATGCATAGTCACTGATCTTTCCTGTGTTCTGCATGCTTTCATGTGAAAAAGACATGGAAAAATGTCCCTTTCATTGCCCAGAAGTTTGCTCTGACTAGTTGGGATGCCTTTGAAATGTAGGCTACTATGGAGAACTAATTTTATTCACATGGAATATAAATCACTGTGCTATTTATGATTGTTTTTTCCAAAACTGTAAAAGTACGAAAAAAGAGATTGAAATTCCATTTTAAAAGTAGAGCTGTAGTTTTTGATGATTCTCAGTGCTGCATTTCCACGTGTGAATTTTTTTCTTATCCTGGTACATCACGTTTATTTCCCCTTACTCATCCTTTCTGTTTTATGAACCATGAACACTCTGAGGACCACAGTGAGGGTTGGGTAGCTGTCAAGCAATGCTCTATGGTATTTCATGTGGTGAGGGGCATCAGTAACATGCTTGGAAGATCAGCTTGATAAAGGGGACACAGAGTAGAAAGGCTGAACAGATGTTCTGGGACCTCAGTTCTTGAATTTTGTCGACCAGGATCTTGATTATATTCTGAAATCACTGAAGCAAAGAGTAAATATAAAGCTCTGTGACCAGAAATCCCTGCAGCAGATATATGCTGTGTGCTAAACCTTACAATTAAACCATGGTGGTGCAAAATCTGCTTCCAAAGCATGGTCTGTAGGATCTGATGCTCTCTTCTGAAGGGCCCATCTGCAATGCCCCAGCACCCCAGGCAGGAAGGTGGGATTGCTGCTCAGTGTCAGGAACAGGAGAGCATCCCTTTCTCCTTGCACAGCTGCAGACACACTTTGTGGGCTCTGGGAAACCTCTGTTGCTCTGCTTAATGCTGAGCACGGCACAAACTGAATTTCTATGGCTTAAGTGTATCTGTTTTCTGTATATTTGAAATTGTTGCTCATTTAACCATGACTAATAGATAGCTTGTGCAGAGAGCTCTGTAGAGAGGCTATTCAAGTTGAGAGCACACAACAAGCCTCATCTAATCAACCTACAATATATACACATCATCAACATTTGCAGTTGCATCTCCCCACACAATCACTGCTTGTTTGACAAAAAGATGTATTTTGGGTCAATTTTGGATTAAATAAATTGTAAAAAGGAATGCTTTGCTCAATCTGATCCAAACAATAAGAGCCATACTGTGTCATTGAGGGCTGCAACAGAGAAGGGTGAAAATAAATTTTCATTTGGTTTTTTATGCCAACACTGTTTGACAGGTGCTGAAGTAGTAAAAAAAAAAAAAAAAAAAGGGGTTGCTGTGATATATTAGTGTTGTGAGATACCTGGCACTTGAAATGAAGTGGTCTAGCTCAAGATAATGCTGAAATTAAATACTATTAATCCTATCTGCTCTATCTGTCCAGCTTGCTGCTTGGCATTCCTGTTTTACTGGACAAGACTATGGCAAATCATATTTACACTAAAATGTGTAAGGCTTAAAAACATCTCTATAGTAGGGGAAAAAATGACAGCTTCCTACAGCTAATGTTTAATCAATGTATTGGCTTTTCTCCTTCAAGAACTATGAAACATAGTGTAGCCAGCCACAGGCATCCCTGATTGTATTGTTGTTTTGTTAAATAATGGTTAAAATGGATCTTGAAAGTAAATTTCACTTTTAGAATAATTGGGCAAATTAGTTCTTGGATGCTTGGATGTGTTACTGAACCTATTGGTGGCAGGAAGGCTTTCTCAGTTGTCTTCATCTGCATGGAGCAGGAGACCTTGCTTTAAAATGTGTTTTGCCACATTTCCTTTTACCTAAGGGACACACAGGTGGCCTTTTCATCTTCTCATGTGTTCACTGATTACTGCTCTTCTTTTTCGGTTTACTTTGACTGGGATTTGTTGAATCCACTCTGCAGAATAGGATTGGTGTTCTACCCATCATGGCTGTGTAACTGCTCAAATGCTCCCTGGACACAGAACCTGTTGGTTTGTGCAACAGTGGAAACAGCCTAAAATTCCAGCTTCATGTGGAGCCTTTCACTCCCTACAAGGAAGTTTTGTAATTTTGTTTTCTTAATTATTGTCTGGATAAAATATGTTAAGTGGCTCACAATCACTTGCATCATTTCAATCCAGGATAAGCTCATAAATGATGCTGATATTTCACAGTACTGAGAAACAATAAAACTTCAAAGGACATATTTCTTTGCTGTCTTCCCCAGTGTGAGATCCATCTTGATGATGGATGCAGAGAAAGAAAAATTGTTAGAGAAAAGGAGAGTCCTACGTATTTTTTTGCAATCCTATGCACTTTTTTTCTTAAGAGCAGGTAAGAATAGTCAGTATTGTTCTTGTGCTCCACTTTCTTTCCCTTAATGAGATTTCACACTGAAGTTGTTCCTGTGCTTCACGGTTTACTTGTTGCCTTGGATTTAAAGATACATGGCCTCTTAAATGCTCTGTACAGCTCTTGTGTGTTTTCTCAGTGCTCTCTGCCCTTGACAGTCAATGACACAGCACTAGTGCAACATGTGGTCACAGTCATTGCTTTTGCTGTCTTAACAGCAAAGGTTCCTCATTTTAAATGCCATCCATGAAAGGCCATGATTTGTTGTGAGGTGATTTAGCATTGTGTTGTCTTTCTGTGTGACCAAGTCCCTCCATGAAGGTGGCACCAACTTCACATTTGATTTGTGAGAAATTGCCTGGTTTACACTTATCAATTACAGCCATAGTGGAGTGATTGAGTGAACCATTTTAATAGCCGAACAGTGTCAATAGGTTTTGGGTCTGCTGAGATGCTTTGTGTGAGTGAGACTCTGGGCGTTGTAGCTGCAGGCTGTGGAAATATCCTCCAGAACTTTTGGAATGTGTCAGCAGTGAAAGGCAAAATCCTTCTGGAAGACTAATGATGGCTGTATTGGTTTGGGCTCTGTAAGACCCAAGTTTTGCTTGATTCATCTTGCAAAGTGATTATTCTGTGCACTTTCATGGACAAGGTGTCTGTCCTCTGTGCAATACATTGCTTCTGGTGGACAGTAATAGAAATAGTATTGTGTATTTCCTACACTTTCCTATTAAAGTTTTTATCCAGCTTGCCTTTATGGTACATTAACTTCCCTGGAAGTGTAGTGCTAATGTGAAATATAAGAGCTGCAAATAATTTGCATTGCTAACAAAGAGGAAAACCAGGAAAAAAGTAAAGTTCATTGGCATGGGACTTTAGTATTTTGGTAATTTTGAATTGTTTAGGTAATTCTAATACATTCTTAGAACCACAAACACCTCTAATGATCTGAAGTGTTTTTGAAAAGAAAAGGGTTTTGTGATACCAGTCACTATATGTAATCTAGTGACAAGAATAGAAATTTGGCAAATTATCAGCTTAATTGGCTTAAAGTAAAACCTTACATTATAGTGTGATGTGTTTGTATTAACTGATAATCTACACTGTTCTTTCTGCCCTCTTTTGAGTTGCAGACCCTTTTAAATGACATGAAAATTCTAGATTTTAAGAATGTTGTGAACTCTGCAGGAAACTGGCATGTTAGTATTTTTGTTGCTGTGAGGAAAAAGATGTTTATGGTGTTGTTGTGGTGGGGTATTTTAAGGGCAAAGGGTAAAACACCTGCCACTGAAAAACCCTTCCCATCCCATCCCAGCAACTTCCCCCAAACCACTAAAAAATAGTTTTTAATGTTATTTGGACAGTAGTTAGACTGCAAGTTTTGAGCACCTGTGCTGCATGCACATGGTGCCTTCAGCAGAAGCTGCAGGGACAGACCTGGCCCATCCCTGGGAGCAGTGGAGGGCTGAGATTGGAGATTGGGAGGGCTGCAGTTCCAAAAGGCTGCTCCCTCTGGGTGATGTAAGAGACAATCCACAATTTGTGGATTATTAGGAGTGCTGTGACTGTGAGGCTAACAGATTGAAACAGAAGACAGGTCCCATTTTTTGGGGAAGAAAGAGCAGGTTGGCAGCTGTCACTGCACATTAGGTGATTCAGGGTGTGTGTGCGGAACCTGAAGCGGGGAGACTCTCAGGAGGAACTAATACACTTACTCATGGAAGATTATGTTAGTTCCAAACCAGACAGAGCAGAGATGAGGAAATGGGCCAGTGTAAAAAAATAAACTCCTGGGACTGTGTCTAATCTCCTACTTACAACTAAACTGGACTCAAATGTCTGAGATTAAATTTATCTTTCCTGTCACTAAAATTAGTGCTTGAGGATGGTTGGTAAATTCAGGCTGTGTACATTCACACCTTTTAAATTTAAACTACTATAACTCTGCATTTGTAAATTGTAAATAGCCCCTTATTTCTTAATTCCTATTGTAGTTATTAAATGATTTAATTTCATGAAATTGCTGAGGTTTAGCAAAAACATTTGTAATTGGTTTGTTCATATAAATGCATAGCTCTCTACTTTTTTTTGGCTACTTGGTCCTGCTTTTGAAAACTATTTTCTGTTTTTCAAGAGAAAAGGAGCTGTTGCAAAGCTGTGGTGAGAATCATGAAATCAGAACCATGTAATGCCTTTAGTCTGCTGTCAATTAGTCACTGCTACAAAACTGTGATGAATCCCATGGCACCATTTCCCTGTTGAGTCTAATAAAATTCATTTTCAGTTGGCAAGTCTGTAGATGCCCCTGCTGGTCTGAGGGAATAACAAAAGATGTCAAACTGAAACAGTGAAAAAGTAGAAAAAGAAGCAACCTGTAAATGAAACAAAAAAAAACCATTGAGAAAGATGTATTTGCAGTTGAATATAACTCTTTTAAGGTGCAGGAGTTATTTAATAAGCCTTAAGTTTAGTACAAGCTCATCATGGAGACTGTGTCTGCAGTTCACTTATCACACTCAGAGGTGTTGCCTCTTCTTGAGGAGAAAGAGGATCTTGGCAAGGCTTGGAAATACTGCTGAGCATTCAACATGAAAAATGGCTTTTAACATAAGGTGAATCCTTGAGTGAGGAAAGCCTGGGTGTTTGGAAGAAGCTCTTGGGAAACCATAGGGGAAGAGAAGAATGTGTCTCTTGCAGGAGAGCTGCCCTAGCGTGGTGCAGAGCAGCGAGGGGAGCCTTGAGTACTCCATGGAGATGAGAACTCCTGATCCCTGAGAGGTTGGCTGCTCCTTGGCTTTAGGTAATGCCACCATGGGTGCAACTGTTCTGAACAAGGAGGTAAACACGACCAGGGTGGACAGAGCACTCAGCTCTGGTAACATTAAAAGTAAGTGGTAAAACAATCTACTGTGCGACCGACCTCATTCCTGACTTAGTAATCAACACAAATACATTGAAAAATGAGAATTTCTGTTGGGAGTTCTTTCCTTTCACCTGTGACCACATATAAGATGTTCTAGGAGATCCTTCTTTACTGCCCTGCTCCAATTGTTTTAGGCTGAAGGAACACACATTCTGCAGATTGCATATTTTTTAGGAAGGTAGATATTTTAGATATTCCCTTATACAGAGAAATCTTACTGAAAATTACAAAGAAGAAAAACTTGGGTTTGTCTAAAAAACTTAGAGTTTTGAGTTTTAATGGGCTGGGTTAAGTGTGGAAAATAGGCACAGTATGGAAGATGGCATTTTGTATTTGTGACAGCAAACAGTTGGGTGTCTGATTATATCCTGATTTACATGACATAAAAGTTTAGACATATAGAACAATCTACTTTTTTTTTTTTTCTGAATAAAGGGTCCAATAGTCATTGAGAGTCACATTTATATTGCCATACCTTTGACTCTGTGGCAGGAGCTGGTTGACAGACAATATCATAACCTCAGCTATTCTGTCATTTGAGAAAATGCTATGGGGATATTGAAAATCAGGAATAGAATATGGCCACAGATCACTTCAGAAATGAAGCAGAGACTCTGTTTTGAAGAAAATATGTTGAATGCTGGCATGCTGTATTCTCCCTCATTTGGCCAGAAATCCTTTGTGTTTATTGAGGGTGAAATTCATCTGTGTGCTGTGAACTATGCACTCCAAATAAAGCTTCAGAGAGTTTTTAATGTTGGATATATCATACGCTGGCTTTCCTGCATAAGGATGAGTTTCTCCTTGCAATGAAATGAAGACTGAGAGCAGATAAGGCAAAATAATGATGGGATGAAATAAAACTGGTCTATCAGAAGAAATGGCACAGAAATCCAATTTGGGACAGTAAAATGGGCATAGATATTATTTTCCATTGTATGCTATTTCACACAAAGTATGGCTACAACAGGAAATCAATGGAAAATAAAAATTACATATAAGACAAACTGCTGAAAACCAAGAGGCTCTATTTTCTTGTTCAAATTGAAAGGCAAATGCAGCAGAGGGATAATATATGGGTTTCATATCTTTAGATAGCTGTAGATTTGCTTGCTTTGTCTGCTGATCCACTATTTCCAACTTTATTCTTGTTTTGGCAGTGTGTGCCAGTCCTGATTCTATGGTCAATGCAGATAAATGTTCTTCATAATTATTTTAATGTTATTTCTGTCTGTAATTTCTTATTGCATGAAGTAAGTTATATTTCATGACATCAGACCTTTTCCATATTTGGGTCAATTTGAGTCTTGCACCATTCCTGTACTTTAGGCCTTTGTGTCACCAGAGTTTGTTCTCTGTGTTGCCTTGTACCTCATGGGGCTGCCCTTAAAGCAATTTGTGTTTCTGTGTATGTTAAACTCCTCAGCTACAACCTTAAGTAACAATCACCCTGAAATAGCTGGTAGAAATACAAATCTGCTTCGGCTATGAGATATGTTCTTTCTCCCTTATTTTACACAGAAATGGCCAAAGTGCTTCAATTTTTTAAAAGAAAATATGGTGTTTGTCTCACAGGTTAGAAACTGTGTTTGGGGGGCTGTTGGTGGTTCCCATGAAGAAACAATTAAATTCAAGTGTCAGTGGAGTCTTGCTACCAAACTCTAAAATTCATTGCAGATGAAAGGATATTTATTGGTATCTTTTTGCATGAAAGCATGAAAAAACTTGAAAAAATGCAGCAACTTTCAGGGAATTTAAATGCAGAAGGGAAAAAATAAGATTTGATGAACATCTTCCTCTTGGCTCAAAGTACTCTTGTGAAGAATCTCCATAGTTTTCCTTGCACTCTGTCCATCTATTTATTTGTATTTCTCTTGCATCTACAGTTTAATTGTTTTTCCACCTGCTCTTTTTTTTTCACCTGCTTGTCTGTTTGAATCCTCAGTGACCCATTACCTGTGGTACTCTCTCTTGGGCTGCTGGCTCTGTCTGAAGAGGTTTTGAAGTTACCTTTGAAATGTTGGAAAGTGGGGGAAATCAGTTAAGTGTCTCAGTAGGAGTTGCTGTGACTCCAGAGAAGATCATTCAGCCATCTGGAGATGAAAAACTACCAGAATTTGAATCAGTGCATGCATTTTTTCTCTTTCCCAGTTTTTCAATTGAAGTCAAAGGAAATTTTGATTTTAAACAAAACACAACAAAGGTACAAACTTCATCCTATTTTATTCAGCCAATTGTCTTTACTAAGCAATGATTGAATTTTTAAGGCTTTGGCTATAAAGACAAATCAAGACAATGGCTCCATGCTTTTGAGATGATAATTATTCAGTAAAAGCCTTTTTGAGCTTTCAGGATGCATGAAATTCTCCAAGCTGTAAACCATGAGGTTTATGTAAAATGTATGAAATAGAGACCTGTCATGGGCAGTGACGCACATGATTATTCTCTGGGTTCCTTTTGTTTGTCTCAGGGAGTGTTTGGACTTTTTCAGAAAGCATATAAGAGCATTCATTAGTCAGAATTTTGACTGACTAATGGTAAGGTTTATTGATAAGGTGCTCTTGTCAAATCAATTTCTGTCCTAAAATCTTTCCCTTGGCTGTATATAAAACTCTGCCTATTTGTATTTGGTGATATTTCTTTGGTTGATTCTGTCATGTTGTCTGCTTTGCTCTAATGTTTCCCCAGACCTTAAGTCTCTCCTGGGATGGAAATCTGCCACTTCTCACTCCCAGTACCCTGTTGTCAGCTGTGCTTGCTCAAGAAGCTGGACTTGAGTTTGGTGGTTTTGGGTTGGATTTTTGTATGTATGTGGATAAGAGGTGACCAGCAACAAATATAAGTTGAAGAATCTCATGTGCGGGACCCAGAAATGCTTCTCAATTCCTGGTTCCTAGTCTGTGCCTAGGAAATGTCTCTAAGTTAAGTCTTGGGACATGGATGGTTCTGCTGTACTAATGTGGAGGAAATACAAGGAGATGAATAAGAGGAAAAGAACGTATGACCAGGGCACCACAAAATAAATGTGCTGTGGCTCAACTGGAGAGCAGAGCTGTGACAAGAGGCCTTCTGGAAATGCTTTTGTTATTGTAGAGAGAAGTATGTTAAAGAGAAATACATCTTCTATACCTGGATGGGTTGCTGTGAGCTTTGGCACAGTTTTGCCAGTCTGGTTCTCCAATTCCTCTGATGCTGTGTCCTAGAGAGAACTGAATAAATGTGCTCTGCTCCACTGAGCTGTCATTGCTGTGTGTTTGCTGCTGCTCTAGGATCTGCTTGCAATACCTCTGCAGGACTGGGCTGTACCTTGCTATAGCTTTGCAAGGATTTATTTAGCAGTGTGAGTCACCAGGATGTCTCAGTATTACACCTGGGCTTGCAGCATTTCACAGCTGCTCCGATCAATAAAGCTTCAGCAACAACTGACTGGAATTGGAGAAAAGACTTTTTTTCTCCTCTGAGTACTTAGTGATGTGATATTCTTTTATCTGTCTTCCAAAACACTATTGGCCTTCTGCTGCTTGCTTTCTGAGGATGGGCTGGACAGAGCATCATTATCAGTTTCTCTCTTTTTGTAGTTTCTTCCTCCTCTCCCATTCAGTACTTGTGATTCATGTTACTTCGTTTATATTGGACAGGATTTTTTTATGTTGCTTATTTTTTTATTCCAGATTTGTGGAACTATTAGCCTTTCACAGTGCTGGATTACCAAATTATTTTTTCGCTTGTTCCTACCCTCTCCAGGGAATTAATGAAGTCATGAAATGTAAGCAGTAATTAGATTAGTCCTTGAGTTAGGATAGTTGTCTAGGGCTATAAGTCAAACCATGCTGAGTCTGGAGTAGTACAGAGCCACACTGAGTTGCTTTGGTATTCCACAGTCAGAAAGGACTTTTTCAAACACAAAATGTTTCCTATACCTTGCAAGCATCAGGTTTGTTCTGAACTTGCAGCCTGTCACTGCAGAAAACCCAATTTCCAGTACTGGCTATGGTATAAGGGAACAAGTCTACTGACACGGGGCCTGCCCTAGAAACACCTAGGGATTTGCCTAGTGGGATTTCCTTTCCTGCAGATGGTGATCTGTTTTCACTGCCTTTTCTAAAAGAAATAATGTGTTTTCATGTTGTATGTACTAGTGTGTGTGTATTTTTTTGATTGCAAGGAAAAAAAGGAGAGCTGATGTTAAGTATTTGCTTTGTTGCTTGCTTGAGTGGATCTTTTAAATACTTCTAATTCTATTTACCTAAAAGTTTACAGTAGTATTATTTCTTTAGGGTGCATTCTACTTTGCTCACATCAGCTGAGATTCTTGTGAGCAATTACTCAAGGCAGCAGTTAATTATGGATACTTACTGGACTGAGTAATGGAAATCCTAATAATTCCAGTCTCTTGTGTTTGCAGTTTTATGAAATACTACTGAGCAGAATACCTTGTTCAGGAGATTTTTTTTCCGGTACACATGGGAGATGACATTATAATTGAACTGAAGTTTGTACATCATTGGAACGGGAAAAACATGTTTCATCCCTAGTCCATGTCTCCGACTAACAGCAGCATCTGCAGATTAAAGTAGAAAATGTGCATTTGAGTGGGGAATAAGAATCAGTTTAATGGAAATCTCTAGGTTTCTCTTCTTTATGGACATGGCAGCTTTGGTGAAGCTCTTGCTCACTTAGAGCACTGAAGCACTGTGATCTCCACGCTTGTGAAGAGATGCTTGGGGATGGGGGTTGAAGAATTTTCTTTTCTCTTAGGCTCCTTAAGACTTTATCCAATGACTGGTGAGAAACTGAAGGATTTTCTTGAGCTCTGCTGAGAGCACTTGATGAAAGCATAGAAACTGCATTGAGAGCTGAGTACTCCTGTCTGTCACCCTTGCTGTGGCAAACTTTCATGTGCAGGTTGCTTTTCCCAGATATTAGCTCTGCAAAGGCTAAATTCCCCTTTATGATGATTAAGATGTGCTGAAATATCATAAATCCTTATGAAAACTGAGTGTGCTTCTGCAAGACCACAGCAGCTGCAAGATCACTATAAATCTGTTCGCATTTGCATTCTCACTAAGGTCTTTGTTAGATCTTTTCCTCCTCTAATGATCCCATGAAACAGGTTTGTTTTAAGTTGCTCTATTGAGTAACCAAAGGTGATGATAATGTGGCTATCAACTGTATCAGAGAGATCCCTCCAGTATCTCCCAGGCAGGTATTTCATGTCAATATCCCTTATTTTGAAGGCATTACATTTTGTCTCTCTCATGGATTTTGCTAGAAGTTCTGTATCTCATTTTCCTGCTGACCATTCTTTGTCATACTTTTTTATGGTCACGACAGCTGTCCGTCTCTGCTTTGTTTTGTAAAAGCATCTTCTTCCTCACCCCTATTGATGTTTTGAAGGGAGTGGGGGGTACCACTGAAAACCTGAACCCTCAACCAGGCTGCAAAGTGACACCAGTCAGAGTGGGAGGGAGGGAAGCCCTGTCCTCAGCAGCTGCCAGCAGCAGATGCTTTAGGAGAAGAGTGTGGGAATAAATCAAGCCTGCAGCTCTGATTGTACTCTTCCAGCGTCTGGCAATCTGCAGTTTAGGGACTTCAGAGCTGGAGATTACATTGTACTGTTGTGTTTAATAGTCCTTGATGGCCTGTTCTTCCATGGGAGGGCTTCCTACAACCATTTTGGAGGAAACCAGTGTGAGGATATGAATGCTGTGAACAGCTGACGTGTCTAAAATGCTTTTACACTTGCAGATGGGATTCAATCCCAGCACTACATTTCACTGCATTTTATTGTCAGTTTGTTATAATAATGATGCAAAATATGTGATTTGGCAGTATGTGTTCCCCCTGTATTATCACCGATATTCAGAAGTGGCTTTTTTTTTGCTACTTCTGCCACTTTCCTTTTCTGCAAAATCCTTGGGAGCTAAGAGTGGTGAAAACTGTTGTGGATTGCAGAAGCTTGCTTTTCTGTCCTCTTTAGTTTCAAGACTATCTTTTCAGATGTTATTATTTTTTCCTCTTCCAAGCCTGACCCCTTTCAAAAATTAAAAAGGAATTACAGTGACTGCATTTGATGCATAAGTGTGGGTAAATATGGGCATTTTCTTTGTCCATGAGTTGACATCTAAGCAAGATATGATATTTTGCTAGAAAAATAGGAATGAAAGCCCTAAGTTATTTAAGAGTTAAAAATAAATAACACTGCTCAGTAGAAATTTGTTGCACATGTTTAATGAGTTTTACCTGGATGTAGTTGAAGATACATTATTCCCCATACTCGTGGGCCACTGGTTAGTTAATATTTTTTTGTTGGTTTCTTTTTCCTTTTCTCTTGCTGTGCATAAAAGCAAGTTACCTTTTACCAGGTGCCAGGACAATCTCTCACTGGTGGCAAGGTGAGAGAGTAACTCTCACAGCACCACAGGAGGGAACACTGCCCTTGGCTCTGCCAGCTCCTTCCCCCTGGTTTTATGCTCTTTGGCTGGAGAGTGGCTTGGATGTTTATTCAGCTTAGGTCCCGAGACAGGCAGTAGCTCACACACAGCAAACTGCAGCAGTAGACTAACAAATAACTTGGTATCAGTGGCTTTAAGGATATATCTACCTGTCTCTTCAAGAAGTGCAATATTGCTCTTGATAGCCTCACAATTATTTTATTTTCCTGCAGATTTGTAGAACTGTGTAGCTATGAAATCACAAGTTATTTTGATGCTCCTCTGTATCTGTGATAACAGTGCCCTGAGGAACATCCTTGAAACATTACTGATGCAAGATTTTAATTGAAGGACAAATATAAGATAGTGGGTACACAAAACTGTGGGGTCTTTCTCAGCTGTGATACCATTGTGCAATTGCAATGCCCATTCCAGGAGGGCAAGGTATTCCCTTGGATTCCTATCCGTGTCTTTGCCAGGCACTGATACCTTTTGCAGCATGCAAGATTGAATAGAAATAGTCTTTGTCATCTTTAGGAAATGTACTTGCTGAGAAGTATTGTATTTGGAGCCTTCCAGGGCAAATAGTGAATAATTCAGTTGTTTGGCCTGGGGCTCTGCCTTGTTGGACTCTGAGCTCTGCTGGCAACGTGCTGAGCTGCTCAGGAGCAATCGAGAAGCTCAGAGGATGGAGGTGGCTGCTGCTTAATTGCAGTGGGCTTCAATCTGTTTCCATTTTGTTTCTAATAAACTCAAATGAAATGCTCAGTACCCACAGTGAGCATGGTATTTCTCACAGAGCAGCTTGTGGAACATCATAATAGAAGTGTAGGGTAAGGGGAAGGACGCTGGCAACTTACAGGGGAGAAACTGCAACTCTAATAATTCACTCAGAAAATCTAAAACTTCTATGCTGTCCAGCTGCTAACAGCTTCTTATTAAGCAGCAGCCCTTGCTGTCTGTTTGCTACTGCCAGAGTTTAGCTGAGTGCTGTCAACTTAAAGCCAGGCTCTCCTATGATATTTATTGGTTTAAATTGTGGGCAAGTCCCTTGCAGAGACCAAATTTACACTGACAAAAAAATCAAGATGGTTCCCAGTCAGCTTTGCCATTTGCAGCCTTTTCTTTGTGAGAAAGGACTGTGACCCTCAAGGACATTAAAAGAAAAAAATTGATTTCAGATAGGCTTCAGCCCTACAGGCAGTGGGAGGGAAGAGCTACCTGTGATCTGTTATGCTGAACATCACTGAGGGAGAGGGATTAAAATTAATAGTTGTGAGCTCTTGGGCCAATAAATAAACTAGCTTTAGAGAGTATGGCAAGTCCTGGACTTCACTTTTCAATTTTGCTTTGGATCAGATGGTGGAATTTCACTGCACTTGATAACAGACTTGGCATCTTTGGTGGACTGGTCTTGTCAAATGGAGTGATGCTTGTAGATACTCATAAAAGAGCTTGGAAGGCAGGAGGTCACTGCTTTTGTGAGAGACAGCTTGGTTGATTCATGCTCTATTGACAGGGTTTGATCGTGATTCTGAGTGAACATCTGAATGCAATGTTTTAGGCTGGGTATCAAATGGACACTCTTTTCAAACCAGGAGAGACAGGGATATTATTTTTGTTGGCAGGAATGAAAACCACTTACAAAAAGCCTATCTTCCCTCTTATTTCTTTAATTTGGGCCACTTTCTTACGGCCTGTGGGTGAAACAAAACAGGTATTCTTGTTTTGTCATCACACCCTATCTGTGGGAAACCACTCAGCAAATATTCTATGAAATGAGAAATGAGTTTTGGATCAGCTGACTTCATTCCAGTAGACTAACACAAATAATTACTATGAAGGAACATTAAGATGCTTGGCTTTAAGAAACAACAAAACAAAATGTTTGTTTTGATATATTTCTTCTGAAGCTTCATTGTAGTGAAAGATTAATTGTGCTGTCAACTTTTAATTCCAACCTTAAAAGAAAACTAACTGCATACTAGTGAGATTCTGAAGTGCACTTAGATTCCTTCCACCTAATGAACTCCGGATTTAGTTCTGATGTGTGACTTGTGTCTAGAGGCAGAGGACTGATTAAAGCAGCATCACTGGAGCTTTCTGTTCCTTCTTAAAACCTGCCTGCTACCTCAAAGGCCTTTGTGCATACCTAAAGGAGATGTGTAGCTGAGACTCCACAATACGTAAGAATATATTACAGTGAAACTTCTTGCTTCTAGGTCTTTAATCACCTCAGTACTATAATTCTGCTATTAGCAAAGTTGGGTGGTAAGATGGGTCTGTGTAGCATGTGGGGTAAATTGAAGTTAAAAGGCAAACAACCTTAATAAAAAAGATTGTTTCCTTATTTTTTTTTTTTTTTGCAGGTGGCTTGTTACAGTGAGAAGTGTGGCAGCTGTATGATTACTCTTCCTCAGCAGGGGTTTATTTGTTTCTTCTTGATAGCTGATGGTAAAAAGATGCTAAAAATCCCAACAGCTAAAGGAGGTGTGTGGGGATTGTGTGTTTCCACTCAGACTATCCTGGAGTTGAGTGCTTGGCTGATGGGGGGACAAGGACAGTGCAGGGGACTCTGCCTGAGACGTGCTGGCTGAAGCTGCAGCAGCTGCTGGATCACTGTTGGGCTGAATCAATAGAAGAATTTGATAGGTCATGGCTGTTTGCTGTTTTCCCAAATAGAGCATTTCAAAACTGCTGACTTGACTCAGCAGCTACATTTGGTGCAACTGCCAGGCAATGTTTTGCTTCTGAATGTCCTAAAACTCCTCTGAAATGCTGTTGGCCACAGCAATGAGTTTTGTATTGACATTAAAGATAGATTTATTGCTCTTAAAGTTTTTCTTCCTACCAACTTATAAGATCTTTGAGAGCTGAGATCCAATAATTCCTTATAAATGGCTACCTTGGCTTTTGATGGAAGCTTCTTCAATATGATATATTACTAGCAGTAAGTGCAGGCATATCCATTTTTTGTTTCAGAGAAGTGCTGTGTGGGTTATCTGGCTGACAGGAAATTGGACAACCATAAAGGCATCAAAATCTAGTAAGATTATATCTGGACTTAAGTGTTGGAAATTTCCCTTTCCCCAGTAGGGGAATTCTCTATCAGGAGCAGAGATGTAGCTCGGAAGCAATATTACTATAACACCTTTTTAAAGCTGCTATTAATTTAAGAAAGCTGTTGTTAAAGGCAGAAAGCTCTTTGCACATCACATTGACTTGCCTGGTTGTGGCAACAACTTACAGCTTCCTAGCCATTTGCTCAAATATCCTGTTCTTTACTCCACGAGTGTATGCCTGCACTCTGTGCATGCAGCAGGCACCACTTTGTCCTGGATATTATGATCTAAGTGTATGCTGATGGTCTTCTCCAGGCTTGGCAGAGTTTTGGTGCTCTGTTCTGAGTGTGTCAGTTCAGGGTAGTCTGTTCCAGTGCATGGTCACTTGCAGTCAAGAGCTTCTTCCTCATGTGTAGGTGAAACTTTCTGAAAGTTATTCCTGAAAAGTATTTCTCAAGAAATAGTTTATCTGTGAAGCTGTGCGAAACCTGGAGAATAATTTTGGAAGAAAAAAAAGGGAGGAATCTACTTTGTTTTCCTGCCAATGTTTTCAGCTCAAGACTTTGAGAACACCATATGTGTGGTTTCAACACGATCTGCCTTCCTTCCACAAAGCTCTTACTATCACTTGTCAGTTATTCTGTCAACAAAAACCAAGTTTCAAGTGCTGACATGTAGGTCTATTGACTCACACGGGTACAACCCAACATTTTCTTGCCTTTCCTGGACCCCCTGTTTGCCACATTTCATTCTTTTTTTTCCTTTCCCACAAATTTGGTGAAAATTTACTGTTTTTTTCACTCATAGCCTTTCTCTGAAGGATGGCAAGCAGGCCATGTCAGTACTACTCTTCAGTCTTTTTTTTCCCTCTTTCCCTGTCCTGCCATTTTGTTTCTCCCAGATTTTCTTCCTAACTGAATTTTCAGCCCTGACAAATAATTGTGTGTGATTGTTTGCTCCTACTGTCCTAGTGTCATTTCTTACCCTCTCTGTAGCTCACTGCCTGTTTATGTATTTGAGAAGAGGGCTGTATTCCTGAAGCTGGGTGAGAGTAATGCACCCTGATGACTTTCCTAAGGCAGACTTCCCCTGACCAGGGTTGACCTCACAGGAATATTAAACTGAAAAAAAAGCAATCATCCCCCAAAAGCACCTACTGTACCACCAGAGCCTTCCCAATCCATGAGGCCATGTTTGTCTTGACCTGGTCTTTAGACTCCTGAGCCTGTTGGCAGAGCACACCAACCTGCCACCTAGCAAATGTGTAAATTTCTATGGCCACCAGTGTACCTTGCTATAGCCCCATCCCTGTTACTCTTGACTGTGTTGTCTCAATTGAAGCTTCTTTTGAGAGTCTGAAGGTTTGAATTTTGTTCTAGTTTTGCCTTTTTTAAGGTATAAAATGGTTTGAAAAGAGGAAAGAAACATTGCTGTTTTTTATATGTTATTTTGTTATAAAGCAGGAAAAATATGGAAGTGAAGCCCTAGGTAGTTGCAAAGCAAGTTTAAAAGGAAAATGCCCTTTTATTTTTCAATTCATTTTGCTTTTATGGAAAAAACAAGCCTAGTCTGTGTAGACAATTGTGGTAGATGTGTTTCCAGAAGCAGAAAAATCTTTGTGTGCCTCCAGCCCTTTCCATTTTTCACTACAATCACTCCATTTTCTTCTTAAAAGGCAAGAAAGTCAATGGAGGCATGGTTGGCAGATAAAATGATTATGGAGTAATTTGTGTTTTCCAGACCAAACAAAATCCATCATTATTGTTTAGGGACAAGAAGCATTAAATAGATGAGATGTTTCTGGACATTTACAAAATATTTTTATCAGGACAGATAAGGGAGAAGGTTGTTGAACACCCTGAGGTGGTGCTTGTAATTTTCAAATTTACACAGTAATTTGAACAATATTTATAGAGGGAGTTGTCTGTGCTGGATTCATGGTTAAAAATTAAAAAATCAAACCTGACCATATTGAAATGCACTCTAGTTTTACTGCATATTCCTGTCAGACAGGAAGTCAATGCTTTCATATATGAAACAGAAAGGATGTTTAATGGAAATATGTATATATATAGTAGAAAGGAAGTACTCACTCTGTTTCCTCTCCATGAAGTAGGGACCGGATTAAAATGGAGATGTAATAATTTCACTGATTTACCAAGGCATGTGTGGTGAGGTTGGGAGAAAGAAGCAGAAGTTAGGGAAAATTTGGTATCTCTTGTATGTGTCCCTAGGAGCAAGGGTTTAGTATGACAACTAGCACTGAGCCAATGGATGAGTGTGGACTACCTGTGTTTCTAAAGGCTAAAGTGTGATGAAGCACAGGTGGAGATTTCAAAGCTGACTACTGAAACAGGCCAACAACTGCTTTTAAGCACTTATTATTTTTAAAACACAAAGTCCCTTTAATACCATTAATCTCAACGGAGGCTGATTCGAAGCTTCACAGCTGTGTGGAAATACAGAATTTTGCCAATCCAAAGCAAAAAAAAAAAAAAAAAAAGGTGTAAACCAACAAAAATACATTTCCTGAGATTGGAGTTTTCTGCCTTGGTGCATGGAGTTGATCTATCTTCGTTCTGTTTCAATTATGGTTGCTATTTTTTCTTGTCCTCCTAGCCTTGCTAACTGTGCAACCTTCTGCTTTCCCAAAGCCATCTCCTGTGATAATTTTTATCCAAGAATTTTTTCAGATTAAAACCTACCTTTGTATATGAATGTGTATTAAGACAATTTAAGTGGACTTTTATTTTTGCTCCACAGAACTATGAATCCAGATAATAACAATAAAAATCAGTTAAAAAAAACCCAAACCTGAGAATTTTACATCTAATAGTACCAGTACACTTTCTTTCTAGTTAGAGATGCTAATAATTAATTCACTCAAAATCATATTTACCTATGAGCAGATTGATGGCTGGGGTTGTCCAAAAAACTTCCATCTTTCAAGAAGAGGATGCATTTTAATTCATGGCTTATGCAAAACACCGGGATATTTGTCTATAAAACAAGTGTAAAGTTTTTAGGTGGAGCACAACAGTGCAAGAGTTTGTATTGCAAGAAATAAAAAAAAACTTTCATAAAGATCTTATCAGATCAGAACCTCAGGGTGCAGAAGACCATAATTCAGAGAGGATTGTCACTACACTGCTCTCCAACTGCTTTGTTGACTACAAGGGATCTCTGATGTCCATGGCTCCTCTGGTCTTCCTCCACCCTTGACTGGTGTTTCATTTTCCAGCTCTTTTACTGTTATGTTTTTGAAAATCTGGTGCTACTTATTGTGGCAATAACTGCTAAAACCAGTATTTTAATCTTCTGTTGCTCCTCCCCTAAGCTGTCTCTGAAAACAACCCCAAATGTTGTAGGAAAGGATTATACTCCTTTCTGTTGGCCACCTTCTATTATGCATTGATGCTTTCCATTCCGTGAATTTTCTTATCTTCTAATCCTTGCCACAGTTTCACAGCACTTATTTGTAGCCTGTCCATTCTATCTTCTCTCACAGCTAAAACATAGGACTTGAAGAACAACAAAGACAAAAAAGTTGGAATTTCCTTGGAGACTGGCAGGATAACACCAGGGTTTGCTTTGGTGTCTTTAGCCTGAGCACAGCCTTGAAAGGTAAATTGATGCTTTTGCCTGTTGCCACCTCGGGGGATGTGCACAATTTCAAGGCAAGTTATGGAAGAGCAACCAGAAAGATTAAGTGACTAGAGGGATCTGATTTATCAGGTAAAATTAAGAGAGCAATATATTTAGGCTGGATATGCAAATAGAGCAGGGGACATGATAACTATCTTGAAATACTTGCTCAGTAAAGACTAATGATGGTGAAAAATTGCTATGGAGAGGAACAGAGAGGTATAACAGAGAATAATGGGTTGAAATTAAGAAAAATAAAATGTGGGCTCAATTCCATGATAAAGCTTCATGGCACTAAATTGAGAATGCAGGAGAGGAAGAAGTGGTGAAAGACCCATCACTTAAGACAGTTTAAAATTAGACATGAAAAAAGTAGTAGAAAGAGTACTCTAGAGGGCAATCCTTCACTGGCATGGGGATAGAGTGAGTGTTCTCTTCCATCCCTAATTTCTATGACTCAATAGTGCTGTGATTAGGTGATAATTTTTTTTTCCTTGTGCAGACCCGAGGTGCCACTTAATATTTTAAGGAAGCTTTTAAAATAATCTGTAGTAGCATTGAGAGTTAGCTTTATCAAATAAATTGAAATACAGCTTTATGAACCCTAGGTCTGTCCCAGGGAACACTGAAGGATTTAAAATATAAAATAATAAGTTATATGACAAAATACTTCATGTGGCTTCCTCCCCGGGCATTCTGAAGACTTGTGTCAGCTCTAAAGAAATGGTATGAGCTCTGTTGACATCTCTTCTTTTGTGAGCTCTGGTAAAGCTAACTGACTGCCCTTCATTCCTTCACCAGAGGAGCAAAATGTCAAAACTATGTTAAATAGAAACTTGAGCCCATACAGTTGCTCTCTCTTGTGCACCTTTCAAAAGAAACAAAGAAGAAAGTTGAACAGATTTTAGAAATGGTCCTTTTTGACCTTTACAAAAGTACTGAATTTAATCCCTTTAGCCCAAAAGATCCTGCTGGTGAAAAGGATTAGTAAGAGAGAGAGAGAGAAAAAATGTATGTCAGAATTGGTCAAGTTTTTGTGACCCAGTGCTTGCAGTGCATTTGTTCAGCCTCTTTTCTTCAGAGGGTTTCATTTTGTGATATGTTTTAGACTGATATCTGAAAATTGCAGGTCACTGTTTTGTGTAAGAAGCAAAACCTTTAAAGGACTGGTGACAAAGGAAAAAGCCAACAAACCCAAACCATGAAACCACAACAAACTTCCCTCCACAGTCTGTCCCCATATTGATCTGCCTGAACTTGAGCTGTGTGAATACCTAGGCATGGGTTAACAACCCTTTCCTCTGTTGTTTAAGTGATTAAAGGCAAAAGGGCTAATGAGTTTCAGGGACTACTTCTCCATAGGAACACAAGGAGAAGTAAAATGCTTTTACAAAGGAGCAGGCATCAGGTGAAAACAAAGCGTTTCCACCAACAACCATCAACAACCAAACAGAAATTTTCAACTGATCCACTTCCCAGGGCTCTGCTTAAATTAATGTATCCCACTCTCAGGGAGGCTAATTAGTGGGCCTAAGGGCTAATGTTGCTTTTGGTTCCAAAACCTGATTGTTGGAGCCATCTCAGACATCTCTATTTTTTGTCACACATCCTGAAAGAATGCACAGTGGTATTTGAGGCTGGTTGATAGCTTCTGTTCTTTTTCTCTGCACAAACATATTTTCATCCAGCCAGGGGACACAGCCTGGAACTGCATTTAACAATTTGCACATATTTGCAGCGAGTGCCACTGCGAGCATAGGGACTAATGGTTAGATGCAATTGCAAGGATGCAAACTCATTTTGAGATGTTGGAGAGGGGTGGAAATTCTAGTGATGTGATGTTCACTCAGACCATTAGCGTGACAAACAGAATTGCCTTGGCACCTCTGCAGTCAATGAGGGCTGTGCATTAATTTCCTTTTAGATAAATGCAACCCATAAGGAACAACACATGTTCTTCTGGAGTTATTTATTTGTTTATTTATGTTAGAAAAACAACACAGAGCACAGTTGAGGTAGGAAAAGGAGGGAGGTGTGAAGGTAAGTGAAAAAACAGGAGGGGAATAATAAGTTATGTTTGTTTGCATGTCTGTGGCAGCTGTGGAGATAGCACAGTGATTTAATAACCCTACAGAGCGCCGTGTGTCACTCCCCTATTGCACACTGATGTAATAAGCTGAGTTATTTGCTGTGTCATATATTGTAAGAATGAGCTGCTCAGAAGTAAACAGCTGAAAAGTGTCTCGGTAACAAACAGCGAGGCTGAGAAACAGGAAGGGAAAAACAGCAAAAAGGAATGGCTGCTGTCCTGTTGTCTCTGGTGAGCTGATATATGTTGCTGATATATTTTGAGTAACTTTGCAGCAAAACCTGGAGTCTCCAGTAATGACAATGTGCAGTACAGTTGTGTCCTGTTATCTGTAATGGTTTGCTATAAACCATAACACCATCCTGAACTCCATGGGAATAAACAGCGGGGTAATGCCATGTTCTGAGATGGTTTTAAATAGGTTTGAAATTATTCTGTTGTAGCTGCGAAGTGGCACAAATTTGCATAAGGGCTTTGCCTTATTTAAATGCAATTCAGGTTGTTGAAAATGCCCACAATCCCTTTATAACCTCTAATTTGTTTCCTACTGGGTCATCACTAAGTTTAGCCTGATCAAATCTATTTTGCAGTGACATCTGCAGCTGCACAGCCACCTGCCCCTCTGCATGTTTTCATTCATTTGTTCAAGGTGATGGCTGCAAATACAAGAATTATAAGTTTGAGCATAGACATCTCATGTGGCCATTTATGAGGGACTGCAGGTTTCTAAAATCAATTTTTCTAGTGTTAGTTTCAGTCCCATTTATAGGATGAGATCCTGTTACCTTGTTTATTTTGTCTCTAATGGATTGTATTGCCATATGATTTATACAAAACAAAACCCCAAACAAACTCACAACTTGATGTTATAGCAACATTTACAATGCTGAGAGAAGAGGAGGTAACAGAAATGTTCCAGTTGGGTAAGTTTGCAGGCAGGAGTTCCTGAGTCCACTCTAGAGCTTGGATACTAATTGTCTTTGAGATGCAAAGTGGTTTAGGATGAAAACCTCTCAACAAATTTCCAAGATGAAGTGGATTGGACTTCAGGATATTCTACTTAATGTGTAAATGAAGTCCTGGTTACCTATGAAGTGGCTGCTCTTGGGAGATGAAGTGGGTGCCCATTGATGTTGCAAGAGGCAGCAGCAGTGTGCCTTCCAAGAAGCTTTGGGGATGCATGTAGATGTTCCCAGGACCTCATACCAAATATTGCTAACAGACTGCAGGCTGGAAATTGAGTGACATATGTGCTTTATAATGGTTAACTTTTAATAGCGGTAGAAATCAGTAGATGTGGTGTTGCCCTGAACTGGGAGGGGAGAATATAGGAAGGAGAAGCAGAAATCAGAACCTGGAGGGTGCAGGTGTGTTTTAGGAAGCAGCCATTATGCCCATATGATGAGATGTGCCCACTTCTGGGTTTGCACTTTATAACCCCAGTAGTAATAGGTTCAATTAATGTTCTAGGTTTATTTTTTTTCTAGTGCCTTTATTTTTTAGTTTTAACCTAGTAAAATTTCTTCAGGCCTCTGTTTCTAGGAATATGACAACCAATATCAGACACTAGTTCAATGTCAATGTGCCCAAAGTATAAGTAAAAACTCTGATTTTAGCCTTCATTTTAATAGAACTTCACAACTTTACTTTTTTTCTGTTACTGAACATCAAATAGACATTTTAATTGGGTTGTCTGCAATGACATATGAGCAAATTGTTCCTTTACTGCACTTCTGTGTGTTGAGAAACCTCTGTCATTAGCATCATTTCAAGGAATACTTAATCAAGAAAGTAATTTCCTGGATCATGATTCTATTATGGATTTGATGAGTTTGATGTAATCCATTTGATGTGCATCTTGATGTCTGTCAGACTTCACCAGTCTCTTGAATCTGCTATTGGGAAAGGTTGTCATTTTACTGTACACATCTTCAAATTTATAAAGTTGACTTTACTTGTCTTTCATCACTTCTGCATGTTTAATTCACACCTTCAGTTTTAAAGCAAGATGCTCCATGGACTGAAAGCCAGGCTTTAATTTGCTTTTCTTGTATTCTCTTGGACCAATTGATGTCTGATCCACTGATAAGGTCCTGCTTTTTACCTTTTGGAATTAATTTATTGATTATGACATTTTTGGGGGCGCCATAAAAAAAGTCAATTGTTTTCTTTAAGACAAGGTTCCTAATTATAAGTCAAACAGATCTCACTGTATTCAACACTGTAATCTTATGCAAATATAAATACTCTTCCTAATAGATATGAGGGGCTTGTATTTCACAGTAGAGCAGGATGCTAGGTAGTACCAACTTTGTACCCTGCCACTGCTGAAGTATATTAAAAGTAACTGAACAGAAATCAGTCTATCCCAGGTATCCTGTGTCTTGTTGAAGTCAACAATTTCCAAACATCTATACCTTTGTGTTCTTTATATCGTTTTGTAATGGCTGAAGATCATCTCACAAATGAAGCGGGGTTGTTGCTGCAGTTGATGTTTGATGTTAGAAAGGAATGAGTGAATGCCTTCTGAAACAGGGTGGGTTTTGCATGCCCATCAAAGTCAGGTTTATTAAATGTTATCTAGTTGGGTGGAACCCTTTCCAGTATAGTTGTGATTGTCTTTCTGTGTGATGCATTTTCAGCTACGTCAAGAAGACTGTGTCTGCAGCTGATATAAGCTTGGCTCAAGTAAAAGATGTGGGATGAAATGTGTTATTAAAATCAAACTAAACAAAAAAAATCCCTAGAAACCTTATGGCAAAAAGAGAAGTAGGGAGAAAATAGTACAGTAAAGAGAGACCCTGTGGAGAGAGTGAGGACACACTGAACTGTGAGGTCATAAAAGACTTTTAGGACAAGAATCATTGACCCTAGATAACAAGTTAGAAAAGACAAATGGTTCAGGCTCTTAAGAGAATAGATCTAGATGACATAAAAAATGGTAATCAGGTTTGCCGATTTTAATAGGATAATCAAACTGAGAATTGGTTAAGAGGTTGTCACAGAAGTGTTGATGAATGGTAGAGAACACAATTTATCAAGCATTGGTGCTGATAAATGAGAAAAATGAGAAGCCTAGATGGAAGAGCTATAGAAAACTATGACTGGATTAATTAATGGAATTGTTTCACTACCCTTGTCTTCATGCCAGCACTTCACTATGGTCATTTTAAAACTTTAGAGCTGAGAAAACCAAAAATGTTCAGAGAAAAGCAGCACAGGGGACACCTAGGCATGCAGGACTTGTGAAGCTCAGAAAGATGCAGTAAAGACAGTGAAGAACACTGACCTGTGCATTATTTTTGCCTTTTTTTTTTTTTTAAGTGAACTTCAGACATCTTCACCTAGTTCTGCCTTTGGACAGCCAAAGAGAATCAAACCCCAGAATCACTGAACAAAACTCAGTTTTCAAAACATAAGAAGGTGAGGATGCAGTAACTCTGATGCTGCTTGGAGCATAAACCATCTATGGCACTTAAGAGCATCAGGCAGCACTGACTGTGTGACACTCAGATTCTTCCTTATTCTTCCTTATAAACATACATGTTTGTCTACATTTGTGTAAGCCTTGAGGGCTTTTTTCTTTTTTTTTTTATTTTAATGTAAAGTGCATATTGTTATGGTGGTATCTTGCAGTGTGTGGTTATCTCTATGTAACCTGCTCTTGAATGTACAGCCTTCCTTTGACTTGCCTCAATTTTATTCATAGAATGGCTATAATTAAAGTGCTCACAAGGCTTTAAGGAGATAACACACAAGTTTAGATCTGCTTAGGGCTTAACAATAAATTACCTCTGTGGCTGCCTGGCCCACTTGTCAGGACAGCAATGGAGTCTAATCTTCATTTTCTAAGACTGCTTGAAAATGTCTCCTCTCTGCATGTTATGGGGAACTGGGTTTGGTTTTTCCACACTTTTTAAGCTGCCTAGTTGTTTAAAAGCAATTTGAAATAAATCTCTATATAATAACAGTTAATGAATCATGAATTAGGATGGAAGTTCTGCTAATACAGTTATTAGATGAAGCTAAAACCTTGACTCTTATAACAATGAGACAAAAAGGAATTGGATGCTAATAAATGGGAAAAGGTAATTTTCTTAAAACAAAAAAGACCCACTATTTTTAAAAATTTCATTAAGGAGGAAAGATAATCTGTCTTGCTTTTCCTGTAACTAAGAGTAACTAAGAGTTACTACTCTTAGTAGTAACCTGAAAGCTTTCAGAAAGTGATTTTTCATTTCTTTGTCGAAAAAGTTTTTCATGTCAGTAAAAAATACTTTCCCAACAGGGAGCAGGGGAAGTTGCAAGAAAAAAAATTACAAAAGAAAAGACCATGTGGAAAAAAGATGGAAGGGTGCCCTTGAGTATATTCTGAGTGTATTCCTTTTCCTCATTCAGGAACAATCGATAACAGATGTCAATAGAAGAATGAGGGTCTGTGTTATATGTTTGAATTGAACCTTATCGATATAGATCTAAAACCTTCAGACTGTAGCTTTTACTCTCATGAAAAAAACCTTTAGGAAAGCAATAATGTTATGAGCTTTTTAAGGAGCCTTTGTAATAAAGACAAATTGGGAAAAAGGAATTGGGGAAAACAATCAATCAAGTTTTTTTCTGTGTGAAGAGGTATTTTCTTTACTTGAACTCACAGAAAATTGTGGAAAGCAAAAAACGGAAATACCTGATTTTACTGATCCTGCTTAGTAGCACATATAAATAGAACATTGGAGGAGAAAATTTAAAAAAATTTAATGATAGTTAAAATTTTTGAGAAATACCTGGAGCCCTGAATTGGTACCTGCAAGTACTACTTTTAATGTTTTTTATGCAGAAAATGATTAAAGTGAAAAGTGCAACAATTATGTTGCAATTTCAATAAATAAAAAATACATTTTAAAATTTAACAATACAGATTTTTTAAAAGTGCAAGAATGTAGACTCAAAGCAATTAGAAGGGAAGAAAAAGCTTTTAAAATATTTTTCAAATTGCACTACTCTGGACCAGAGATAAATTGCATGGGCCTTTCTTCATCTCTCTCAAGTGCACATTCATCCAACAGTGCCTTTCCCTCTGCCCCCACCACATTATAGGTCCCTCCTCTACCACATTCCCTGTCTATATGTATAGATTTGCTGCTTAAAGTGAGATATGGCCCTTGCACACCAATAGATTGAATAATATGAGCACATATAAGAATTAATGGATGTCTATCATAAATCAGTGGAACTTATGTGCATATAATTTACTTTTGAAAGGTTTGACTCTATGTGCCATAGAATAATAATTTCAGAGATCATAAATAACAGAATGCACTGGGAAATTGTACCAAGGTTCAACTATTACATCACATTATGATGGAAAACAACACCAGGAATTACTGATTTTTCAGGGTGTTGAAGCTAAAGAGTTAAGTCTGTGTGCATTTTTTTGGTATAGAGATCCAGGTGCTATGTGACTTAGATTAAAAAAATGTATTTTTATAATCAATTTCCATTAGTGGAATATTAAATTAGATTCTTTTGTGAAAAGGAGTACAGCAGGAAAGCTGGATAGTAGGCTCATGGACAGTGACCTCACGCATTCAGGTCATGAAAGTCAATTGGGTCTTTTAAGAAAAATAAAAGACCAAACAAACATGAATAACCCTCCCAAATATATCTTTATAATAAGCTTCTTGAGTACCACCTCTGATACAGTCCTGGCAAAGAAGATTAAAACCTTTGCATTTACTTTCTTAGTAGAAGACCAATTCTCCTCTGTCTCTGGAGGACATTCATGTGTTATTGAACTTGGTTTTGTTACAGAGGTAAAAGCTGGCTGAAAAGCATAGTCACCATGAGGAAAAGGGAATAGCAAAGCCAGACAAAATGTAGTATTGACAAAACCTTGACTTGGCTCACAGCACAACACTTTCCTGGGTTTGTTTCAGTGACGTTATCCTCACTCAGTGTAGCCTCCACAACTCACTTTTTTGTGGATGCACCAGAGTTGAATTTATCAAGAGGCATTTTGGGTTATGGCACGAGATGTCTTAATGTCCTCCTCCCTTATGTGCCTTTTTATGAATCTGTGAATGAGGGCTGTTACTTTCTCACTGTCATTTTTTACTGAGTTTGCTTTTTCTTTATCCTTAAAACTTCTTTTTTTGAGTGGACATTTAGCTTCCACTCAAGTCGTTTCTGTTTGGATTACTTTTCCTTCTCTTTGCTGAACTTTCTCTTCACCTTTTTTTATCATTATGCATTCCATTCTCTTCTTATTTGTAACCTACCACTTCATTTTATTTTCTTTCAGCCTCCTGTTCATGTTGAGTAATGTGTTTTTTTCTCTGTCTCTGTAAGAACAGGGTGCATGAGACCTCCTTTATTTTTTGTGAAAATGAAATCCTCAACCTCCATCTATCTCTGATTTCTTCTTCATTATCAGAGTACAGTGGCAAGTAATACCTCAAATATGATAGTCAGCCTCTGGAGACCAAGAGCATGGTGCAAGCCATTTTTCTTATATTAGAACCAGTCCCCTTAATCCCTTACTTATATCAGCCTTTTAAAGAAAATTAATTTCACATGATTATGCTAATATTTTCTTAATGAATTAGAAAAGAAACCTATGCAGAACATTAATGAATCATTTTAACCATCCGTGCTGTGAGATTTCAAAATCATTCTTTCTGTAAAAGTATATGAATATTAATATGCACCCTGGTAATTGGTACAAAGTTAATTACTGTAATTCTGCTGTAGCAAAAAAAAAAAAAATCTATGTAATATGCAGTAATAACTAGCTATTAAGGTGGAAATCTTGAAGATAAAATACTGACCTATATATATATGAAGTGAGATTAAAAAAGAATTTTGATGTAATAACCAGAAATTTAAAAGAAATACAATTTGTCTATTAATTTCATTCAATTCATGCAAATAAATATTCTATATAATTTAATGATTGTCATTATTTCAATAGTGCTTGCCTCAGATTTGAAATAGGATTGAGTTCTACTTATTCTATTGTCTAGGGGAATAATATGAGTACACATAACAGCACCTGACTGTGGAAATGAGAACTGGCAAATAAATCTTTCCTCTAAAATTTTCATCCAAGTTGCTTTGCTACTGTTTGACACTTGATATGGTAACTTAAATTGCCAGTGTTTCTCAAAGAATGAGCAGTCAAAGCATTCTAATGACACTGAAGTAAGTTCTGTCTTAGCACTCATATAAATATGTATTTGAGATCTGATTTTTCTGTATTTCCTAGAAAAAGAATGAATTTTCCTCTCAGTGGAACTCCAGCCCAAGTAGTCATTTCTGTCTCTATGCCATAGAAACTCACTCTCCTTTCCTGGTATGGGAAGGGGAGAAACTGCTACCCTGATGACCAAATTGTGTCAACACCTTCAGGGCAGAGCTATGAGCCCCCCTCACCTGGTTTGGTTCTGTACCTGCTTTTCAGTTTTGTGAGTTTCAGATGTGCCTTCACTGCCCACATGAAAAATGACATTTTTAAGGCTATTTTTAGGAATGTTTTTATCTGAGATGAGAAGATGTTTGAAATGCTTCTGTAACCAATGTTAGAAACCTTAACAGTTGTTCAGCTGGCTGTTCTTAGGTGCACTATTACTTGACATAATCTTTGTGTATCTCACAAAAAAACTTGATCCTTGCAATGATGTGACTCTACACTCATTTCATTTTACTTACAGATAAAAAAGTAACCTACTTCCAGTGAAACAGGGGTAACGTGCAGTCATATACACCTACAGAAATTATCCACAAAATTGTTATCAAGGCTTTAAGAGGTTCATTTCTTCCTAGTGCTTTCTCTGTTGCTGTCTAACCTAATACTGGTGCAGATCTTCAGTGGGAGTTTTTGTCTGGAGAATGCAGTAAGACATGTAATTATTAACCAGTCCAAATTGATGAAGATGCTTCATTTTCATCTAAAGACTGTTTATTATCTACTCCCACTATTGTGATACTTAGTCTGCTTTTACTGAAGGCTTTTTTGTTGTGCCAAGTCTACAATTTTCACGTTACCATATAGTCTATAATTGAAAAGTCATAATCCTTTTTAAATTTTCTATTAGAGAAGAATCAACACATAAGAAAATCAACACAAAAGAATATGAATACCAATAGGGAAATAAAAGCTTTCTAAAAACTCTCTTCAGCATACTGAAAATGAAATGGAATAATATCCCCTAAGCAACTTAAAATTGAATTGTCAGGTAGTAATAAAATGGTAGCTTAAGTGATTTAAAAATAATGTTTAGTAAAGATTTTTTTTGCTCTATAGTTAACACAGAAATAAAGTGGACAAATATTCTTTTCTTTAATACAAGGAAAATATCTAGCTGTGAGTGCTAGAAATCTGAATTAATGGAAAAGTGTTTTTTTTTCCTAGTGCTTGTATGCTATTTTATAATACTACACTTTTTGTACTGTGTTTCTTTTTTGATCATCATTTAATGTAAGGGTTTTAAATCTGATTAATGTGACATCAGGAGAAACCATGATGTACTTAGGAAAGTGCTACCCTGGAAGTGGGCTACCCTGGCTTATCAGGGTGTGATGTCAGGACTTCACCACTCTCAGAAGTCAGCATGAAGCAATGTGGTGATGGCTTTGATTCTCTAGCCTGAATGGCCAAATATTTATCCATGTCTTCTTGAAAGAGTACACACTGGTCCAAATCCAGAAGGGAAATTCAAATTCACACCTCTGTTTTCATAGAAGCCCACTTTAATCTGCTTAATACATTTGTTTGGGAAGAAAGGAGGCTGTCCCAGGTCCTTAAAATTGAATTGCTGGTTTTCACCAGTGCCCAAAGCATACCCCTACATTCAGCTTTAATATATTTCAACGTTGTGCTTTGATGGAGAGCACACAGTCCCTGTGTACTGACATGATGGGGTTATTGAGGCAGCCTGGGTGTCCCCTGCAATTTCCTCTTGGTGACCTTGGGCTCTGCTGGGAGTTGGTGACATTGGTCTGGATTTCACAGCAGAAGTGTTGACAGTCTTCTGAACTCCTTGCCCCTCTTGCTACTGTCAGGGAGAATATAATGCCTTCAGCATTTAATACTCTGTTGAATTGGTTTCTTTTGGAAAAACAACACCTATAAAAACTGAATTTCCCCCTTCTCCATCCTGTGGTTTGAATAACTTCAAGTAACAGAAAGGAAAGGTGAACACGTAGATTACAACATCAAAATGAAACATAATAGGAATGTTGTTTCTGGAGTTCAGTCAAATACATTTTGTTCCCGTTAACAAAAAGAGCATTATTTCAAGGCTTTAGCTTGAATTACTCTTCACTGAAATTCCTGCTTGGCTTACCTGGTGTGTATATGGAAAACTCAAAAGCTTCAGAATATGAATTCCCTTTGTGTGTTTTCTCTTGTGCCCTTGCTAATCTTCAACAATTTCAGCTGGTTTTGAGGCAAACTGTGCATCCTTTTCCATTTCTGTTAGTGTGTAACTATCTATGAGAACGAAACCTCAAAGCTCAATTTTTCATGCCATGATCTTTGTTCTGCCTTCTGCAGGATTTCTGGCTCTTCAAAATAAATGTCTCATGTCAGATGCTGCTCTTTTGTTCTTGAAGGAACAAAGGAATGCATTTCACATGTGTCTGTATCAACAGACTTACAGATGAATAAATTTTCAGTTGTGAAGGCCAGACTGTGATCAGCCCAACTTCATGCAGCACATAACACTAAACACTGACTATGGTAGCAGGTCACACAACCTTGTCCCTGGATAGGACATGACCTCTTTGAAAGCAGTGTGTTGGTTGTTGAAATATTTTAAGAGGTGGAGAACCTATATATCTCTTGGAAATACTTATCTATAACTGCTCGAGTGGTTTAAAATCACTGTTGTATCTTCAGTCTGCATTCCAGCTTCTAATTGTTCTCTCACAAGACAGGAACTATGCTGGAAATTTCTCTTTGTTGATTGATGGGGTTTTACTTGCTCTTCCTTTACACACCCTCTTTGTGAAGTTCTTCCCATGGTCCACTTGTGAATGAAACATTAGGTTTCTCTGTAGCCTAACTTCATATGAAATTGTCATCACTCCCCCATGCTTCTGACCTTTGCACTGTTCAGTAATAGGACTCTTTGTCCCTAATTTCAAATTGCAAAATCCAGGTGTTTTTTAATACCAGTATCTACTGTTTATTTTTCTTGTCTTTTTTGTTAAATTGAATTTTCTAAACTCAGTAAGGCTTGCTTTATCACCAGCTCTGTGCTTCCTCTGACTGTAACCATTGAACTCTCCTCCATTTTTGAAAAGGAGGAAAGCAAGTTTAGGAACTGCTGGTCTAATTAAAATATCATGATCTGAGTATAATTGGGCTATGTCTGCCTGAGACACCCTTCCCTTGCATGAAACTTAATGGTGGTGACTTTATGGTGAATCCCTGGGTCTTTGAGGAGACATAGATAGGATCAGACTGAAAGAGGACAAAGGGAGATTGAAGCCACTGCAGACTGTGCCTCTTTGAGACAGCGAGTAGTGGGTTATTTCCTATTGGGGAAGGAAAAGAATGTCACCTTTTGCCACAAGATTTAGCGGCTGTATCTTATTTTCAGATATGTGACTTCTTCCTGTTGTCTAGAAGTGCTGTTTGGGTTCTTAATAGTTCAGCTGTTACTAGCACTGGAGTGCTATGAAGGCATGTTATGGATTTTATGAAGAGCAAATTGCTTAATTATGAAAATCACTAATTTTAAGGTATGTGACAGAAATAAATCTGCCTGATTTCAGCAAACAACAATAAGATGTTAGCTGAGAAACACCAAATTGACTTGGCTGTGGGAACTGAAATATGGATCAAAATCTTTCTGAAGATCCTAAGAGAAGGAAATGGAGTGTCTGTTTAACACAGTCATTAATCATCCAGGAGGAAGAAAAGCAGTTTAATGACATGAATTACATATTAATCACATACTTGTTCAAGTGTTGAAAAGAAAGGTGAGAGGTAGCACAGGATAGAAATAGCAAATATGCATTTGAGCTTTAAGATGACTTGGCCTTGGCTACATTCTTGTAATCCTGGGAGATACTTTCTATGATAGACCGAGTGGAAACATGGCAAAATGAAGATTAGGAGAAATACAGCATTAATCTCAAATACTGCAATATGCTCTGAAATGGAAAGAGTTCTGAACTGTGAATTTTAATTCTGATGTTCAAGTACGTGATTCAGAATGTATTTGCATGGATGGATGTATAGTTTTCAAGTTAGATGGTATTGAGTCTACCATACTGAAGAGACCACATAAAAGAGTAGAAATAGTACAATGTAACTTTAAAAACTAACCAGCAAAGCAGGGAATGTGCAAATACTTCAGTTACATATTTGTGAGCAGCTTGTAAGTCCAATTAATTACTCATATGAAAAGTTGTTAATATTTTTGAGTTATCCATTGGTGGCTTCTGCAATTTGTTCACAGGCAATTTGCAAACAAGAAAAGAGCTGAAATCCCATTGGTGCAATTTTCATTATAAATGATTTGTTCAATCCTGGTGTAGACAAATAAATAACACAGGGTATACAAAAATGTTTTGAAATCCATGCAAGAGGCAATGCAAAGATTCAGCAAAGAGAAAGCAGTGCCAAGTTTCAAGATAAAGTGAACAGTAGCTGAAATGAGGCCACACAGAGCCCCTACCTGAACTTCCAGCCAACATTAGAGTCTCACCTGGGGCAAATCCTAATTGATATGGCCAGACAGAAAATGCTTGGGCTGGCTTTTAAATTCAGAATACACTTTCCCTGTCTCTTTGAAGATCAGACCATGAATGAAATGAAACAGATGTTAGCAGAAATATCATATCTGGCTATGTCTCCTTCTCTACAGAAAATCAAAAGTAGAGCACAAGACCATGTGAAAATTTGGTTTGTGTGTAAGCTATGGTTTGTCTTGCCATCAGAGAGGTGTGTTTTGGTTGTTGTGAGGGAAATTTTCCTTTTGAACTTAAACTGTGATTGTATCCAACACGTCACAGCCACATCTTCATAGTACATCTGTTTGTGGAAAACAGTGTTACTGTGAATTGTCACTCTGCCTGGTTTGGACATGTCTGTTCTGGGGCTCTGGCAGACTTATTAAAAAAAAAAAACAAAACAAAAAACAACCCAAAACCAGAACCAAAGCCTTAACAGTGAGTGTAAATCTTAGAGGAAAACAAATAAATAGGTCTCAAACTCTCAAAAGAGAGGAGGAAGGCTGGTAATAGGAACCATGGCAGAGCTAGGTAATCAACTGAGGCAAATATTGTTGCAGTCTGTCAGCTCATACAGAAATAGTTATGATTACTGCCTAGGCTATTCCTGAGCACAGAGAATACAATCAGATATGGGAATCTTTCCTGTCACGGAGAGATGCTTTTCTTATGCTGAATTGACATTGCAGTTGCATATGCACAATAATATTCCTATTTCCTATTTCTTTCAGACACACAGGACTCAAGAGTTCTGCTTTGTGTGGAAATGGATATTTCTCAATAGAATTAACTCTAAAGACAAATAACATCTTTAGCTTAGATGAAAAGGACAGAAAATGTCTTGTATAGCTTGTAAAGTCCTATGTCTTGAAATGTATTATTTCTGTATACATCTCTTGGTGGGCAGGACAAGAGCATCTCTATGCAAAAAGACTTTATAGAGGAGAGAGCTTTTTACCAGGATTCATTTAAAAATAGGATTAAAAAAGAGAGAGGTCAAATGGGAAGTAACTTATATGTAGCTGGATTGGAGTATTTCAGGTCTTTAAAACTCTGATCTATTTTAAAAGACATTCAAGAAAATTACATTTTTTTTGCCTACCAGAGTGGGTCATCCCATCCATTAAGACAGGCTGAGGTGACAGAGTTTGTATTTGTAAAGGTCATGATCTGAAAGGTTTTGGCCTCCAGCACCCATTTCCCAGAAGAAAGCAATGTCCCCAAAAGGAGATGACAAACACTAAATGACAAATACCTATAGAAAACAGTTTTCCCTGCCAGGAGAATACATTTCAGATGTGTTCAGTGTAAACTCCTCCTACTAGAGGCTCTAGAAATTCTACTGAAAATTCAGCAAAAAGGACGATATATCTGATACTGTGGATATTTGGAAATATCAGGAAATAGATGGGGAGACGTTTGATTTAAGCTGACTTAAAGCCAAATGCACTAAATAATTTTAGTTTGTATTAGGTTTGGAAATATTTGTAGTACTATTACATTATTGTTATAAATTCCCTTGATATTCTCAGCTGTGTTTTTTCCTCTTCCTTCTGTCTTGTTATCAAAATGTAACTAACAGTATTTGCCAGCAGTCATACAGGTACATCTTTAAGTTTGCTTCCTTCAGTTGTGTTCCAAATTCTGATTCTTTCCATTTATGCAGTGTAGCGACCAGTCCTAACAGGTTGTCTTTTTTCTTTTTAAGAATGGATACTCTTGATGGAGCATTTTAAGGGCCAGAAAAATCCTGAACTAGCAGAAATTGGTGCAGTTACTTTTAAAGCCACTGGAGTTCTGCCAGCTGACACCATCTGATGATCTGACTTTGTTTCTTTTAGCCTCTTTATTTTTTTTACAGTTTAAACAAACAGGGCAGCTCAGCGTTTTTATTTTCGCCAATAAGAAATAATCTTTTAAAGGATCTTTTAGATCCTTTAAATAGCTTTCACATTTATGTTCTTCAGAGGCTTTGAGGTTTTGATGTCACAAGGTGCTGAGCCAGTAACAAAGTTGTGTCCAGGATGCTGTGGATCTGAGAGCTGTGCTACTCTCACACTGTTAAAATCTCAGTAACTTCAACAAAACTGCAACGGGATGTTTCCCTGCCAGTTGTTACATTGTCTCTCGCGACCTTTCAAACCCTTTTTGGGTAGTGTATGGCGAAATTGGTTGTGTGCTTCTAAATTAATTTGCTCTGAACTGCATGCTCCTTCTGTTGACCCATTTACTGAGACACAATGTGTTTGGGTCTTAGCATCTTGTCTGTAGTGCTCAGTGCTTCATGGAGATTTGGGACAAACTCTCCACCAGTGAGGTTTATGCTTTCTCACCTCTGTTTGTTGTTAATGTCAGTCAAACTTAGAATTTCAAACTTATAGAATCATGGTTTTAGCATTAACTACTGTGAAGCTAATATAAATCCTGGTGATCCAGGTAGAGCCATAGTGCAGTATTCACACTGCTAAAATTCAAGTGTTTTGTGGATGAGACAATTGGTCTCCCCAGGTTCTGATGGTCAGAAAAGAGACAAAGTCTTTCTGGGATGTGCTTCAGACTAAAAGCCTGAAAAAGCTCTTTGCCATCCCCTGTATAGAAGCCTGTTTTTCTCCACTGGCTGCATGTAGGGAACAGGAAGAGCAGCTTTCTTGTGCAGGTTGTGTGAGCCGCTCTGCCTGATTTGGAGAAAGTGAGTTTTTAGGGAAGGTATTTTCTGTAGTTTAGTTTTCCTCTTTAATCTTGACTAAAGAACCATCCAGTCCACTGTATTTCAGACTATTGATTCTCATGTCCCAATTACACTGTCTGTTTTCCTGATAGCCAGCATGAATGTTTTTTTTTCTGTGGCTTAAGCTGTTGCTTGCATGTAATCTGTAACGAAGGTATAGAGCACACTCCTACAATGCTTTATTTTGTAATGGCATGATGTTAGTGCTTGTTTATCATCCATGGTTAGTCCTCTTCCAGAACACTGTGACCAAGCAGCTCTTCCCCATCAACATCATATAGATCCATATTTCTCTGAATGTGTTTAAAGTTTTGGGTGAGCTGTGTAGTTTATTTCTGATAATTTCTCTAATACGTCAATTTTCTGATTTTGCTCCTCTTCAGCCTTTTATGCTTACAATCCATGTGAGTTTGTTCCATTTCTTTGTTGCTGTAGTCTTGACAAGGTGATACGACCTGTTAGATTTTTTGTATTACTTTCTAGACTTTTCAAGTGATTCCTGTACTTACCACTGTCTTCTGAATTGCTAATGCATGAATTCCTGCTCTTGAGACATTGCCTGTCAAGCAAATTGTCCTAATTAACCTCGTGGTTCCCAATTTGCTAAGCAATCTTAAATCATAGAATCTCATCAAGTACCCTTTGGAAAGCAGAATATGCTTATATTTCCACTTAATTCCCCTTATCTAAAATGGTAGTAGAATAAAGCTGAGGCAGATTGGTTCATTAAGTATAACCTCCAGTGCTTTAAGCCACTCTCAAACTCTGTATTTATCAAGAAGTTCCAACAGATGAAATATAGTTATAACACCAGCTTAGGACCTGCAAAACTTTAAATGAAAGTTTCTTACTAAAACACTGAATTTTCTCTCATCTTGTGACATTTAATTTCCTCGTCTAAATTCTCTTTTTGTAGTTTGAGTTAAGAACACATGTTCCTCTTTTTATATTTGTTTTCCTCTGTTCCAATAACAAGGACTTTGTTTTCTAAAGCATTTGAAAATGTGGATAAAACAAAAAGTCTTTCTCAAGCAGATTTTGTGTTTTTCTCAATTTAGATATTTTCAGTTTCTGGAGTTACAACTTTTCCTGTGCACTTAAATCATACTCATAAAAAGTAGCTACAGATATGAAGGAAAAATTCCTTGAACGGTCTATTTTGTCAGACAACACCCCATAGAAAAACCTGGGATTCCTATTGTTAGCACTACAGGGATAACAAGCAGATGGACTGAAAGGAGCAAAAATCCTAGAATTTGCTTGTGAGCAATATTTGCCTTCAAAGTACCAGATCACGCCTTCTGACTTTGAAGTAGGACATTTTCAGCTGCTTTTAAATGAGATCCAAAATAACCTTGGAGATAGGCTTTTTGGTATGTGTTCAAGAGTTGAATGAGTTTGGCTATAACATCTGCTTAGCAATACCTGGTGTTTTGGAAGTAATGACCTTAACATCGGGGTTTGCAGTTAACACTCAGTCTGTAACTCAGGTCCCTCTATTGAACAGAAGAAATCAATAATAATATGTTTTAGGACTTATGTTATATAGGCAAAAATATATTTTTATGCAATGCTACTTTTGAGTTTTCACACTAGGGATTATATTGGAAAACTAGCAAATGTATTTGTTTTAGCAAGCAGGTATCATAGAAGTTTGAACTGCAGAACTCAATGCATTTTTCTGGTGGAGCTGAGACTTCCAATGATGATGATTGTCAAATCTGAAATGCAAAGACTAAGTGTTGTGTTGAGTACTTATTCACAGTGCATGGTGATTTTTCCATGGTGAGTTCTCTTGGGATGTTTTACAATTCAGGACAGTATGTAAGAGCTTATAGCTTTTCTCATCAGCTACTCTTTCTGCTTGTAAATTCTGTGTACGCTGCCTAATCATAGGAAGATACCTTTATTAAAACAAGCTACTAGGCAAATAAGTTTTCCAGTTATAATCACAAATACACGTATCATTAAACACACTGGAAAGGCTGAACACATTGCAGCTGTCTGTTGATGCATTCTGTATTATTTTGACTTATGTTAACATCAGAAACTTTCTGGTAGGAACACAAGACTAGACTATGCAGCATCATGGTTATAAATGGAGCATTTTTCTAAACTCTGCTCTTGGATCTGGATTCTGCCTTTGAAATCAGTCCCTGGGGTGTTCTCTGGGCTCAGCTGGAAGATGTGAGTGACTGTGGTTATGGTATGAGTCCAGGACTGTGGTTATGGATGAGTCCATGCTTGCTTTCTGTGGGGATTACCTAGAAAGTACTGTGTCCACTTTCTTGAACTGTTGTATCTCTTAGCTGGGTCTCAGATCTGATGGCTGTTTCACACAACTCTGAATTTTGCTGTTTTGGTCCTTGTTTTTCCCTTTCAACTCAGGGTATTCTATGAATCTGTGACCAATTCCATTTTGGTCTACATGCAATGCTTTAGAGACTGCACACCTTGCAGGAGCAGGCTAGTTTTCTGAAACAGTTCCCATTTTGAAAATAAAGAATCCATTGTTTTCATACCTTTCATTTAGAATAACTCTACTTCAGACCTCTGAATTAATATTTTGCCATTTTTTTTTATCTTTGTTCGCATCGAGCAAGCACATTGTTGTTGTTTGTCTCAAAATGAATTTAGGGTTTGATGCCATGATTAAGCACACTGCTTTAGCTTAGGATGTAAGCACATGATTAAGTACACTGCTTAGCTTTGGCTGTACACAGAGCTAACTAATACTAGGTTACTGCATTTCAGTGTCTGTTCTCAAGCATAATTTTAAGTAACTTCCAAAAATTTTACACTACAAGGCAGATGTAACTTTTGTGATGTTCTCCAAATGAAGCCCTGTGTTAGATGCTTTCTTCTGAATAATGTGGGTAGGTGCTGAAGGAGATGCTCATCCTGTTCTTCAGCTGCATTTGCTCCACCAGTGCCTCTTTCGGGAGGTTGCTGTTGAAAACACAGCTTCATATTCAACCCAGGCACTCCACTTCACAGTAATCACTAACCATAAAACAAGTAATGATGTCTTTAATACACACTTTCACCTCTATCACCCATTCTGCCCTTAAGCAGGCTATAAAACAGGATTTTTAACATTTCAGTGATGCTGCAAACCATCCCATCTGGCTTAGCTAATGCTAATTATATGAAATTTCTTCCCACCGGTGAGTTTCCAATTCCTTTTTCTTTGTTTTGCAGATCCATGTCATTAATACAGAGATAACCGAAGTGTTTCTTACGTTTCCTTCCTAATTCAGCTGAACTCTCATGAAATCTTGGACTTTTCTGTTCTTCATTTTTTCCTTTATTAGCTTGACTTTTTACTGTTAATTTAAAATCTCCCTTGGTGCTTCAGTTGGTCCACAGCAGAGATTAACCCTTTTTCTGGTTGTCAAAGCCCATCACATCTTTTCTTTTTCTGAAAAATGGACTGATATTCCATAGTCAAAACTTCAAGTTTTTAGTCTCACAAGATTCATAAAATTTCCTATGAATATAGTGGAGACAGAGAAAAAGGAAAAGAATGCCTTTTCAAAATGTCCACTGTGGACCCAGTTGCACACCTCACACAGTATTAGAGGTCCTGTGACAGTGATAACCCAGGTGTTTTATCTTAGAGATTTATATTAACTAAGTGCTGATCAAGTTAATTTAAGATGATGAATGTAAAAGACTATGTAAAAATGATAATAAAAAATATTAGTCTGCATTGTACATACTCATAATAATAATTCAAAGTTCGTATTTATTTTCCCTATGTTTGCACTCTGTCACAGGTCAGCAAGTCTGATCTGTCTCTATAGTTGTAATTTTAGTTACTGACTCTTTTATTAAAGAGGAATAGAATTCTTGATAGCACAGGTTATTTTCATGAATAAGCAATAATGGAGAGGGTATCAGAAATACATGATAAAGAACAGCAACAGTGTAAGTTATGGGTAGCAGTAAAGAAATAGCCTGACATTATAAACATTGAATTTAGTTAGAGTATAAATTTCATACTTTCTGAAGACACGTGTTCAAAGCCTTCTGAATGCAGATGGAGTGGTACAGAAATATTTCAGATCCAAGCATGGACCTTCTGGAAGGATTTTGGAAAAGTTATGGTGAACAATTTATGGACTGTGGTTACACGTAAATTTTAAATGACTTGATTAAAGGGATGTCTATTCTAGTGCAAATTGAAAATGCACTTAATGAGCCATGTCCTCGGATTTTATTTTATTTATTTTGTTTAAAGAGATTTGAGTCAGCCGTTCTCATGCAGAATGAGCCTTGTTTAAATACCAGGGCAGACCTGACAAGTCTCTGGCTGAACTTTGTGGCCACTGTTCACAACCTCCTCCCACGACTGTGCCACATCTCTTTAATCATATGTTGGGAGGACAGAGCAGGGCTGAAATACCCAGTCATGTCCTGATAAATCTTCACTCTCTCAAGGATGATGTCTAGTCACTACCTCAAGATTTATACTGCTGTATGCTGAGATTAGCAGCTGGATGTTTCATTACTTGCTGGATGCTTGGTGTGCTGAAGAAAATAGGCCAAAGTGGGCAAGAAGAGGGAAAAGTTGTGTTTCAGGTCTTGGTTGCCTGCTGGACGTCAAGCCAACAGGGAAATCAGCACACCACTTTACTGAACATTTAAAACACTATGTTGCTCAGTTTTGTGGAAGCCATATAGCTAATAAAAGATATCAAGAAATACAAATTTTAGAATTGAATCTTTTACTAATGATAAGTTATGTAAAGTAACAATACTATTGTTTATTAAAATTCTCCTATTTCAGAGTTCCATTTTTAATTTTGCCCTCAGTAATATTTCGGGGTTTTTCATTCATTATGAAATAAGATATTGTTTTAAAGCAGTGCAATATATTTTTTATCCTGATAAGTCCGTTTGAAATAGATCTGCTGTGCCAATTTACTGAAAACAGGCAAAGACAAGCAAGTGGAAAAAAAATTTCAGGGGGGCCCCCCTGAAATTTAAATCAGTGTTGTTAATGTAAAAAAATCCCAAAGGTTAAATACTAGGGAGAGAAGTTTCTAATGTATGTAAGAGGAATTTTGCTCACATGACTTCTCTCATTAAAGCTATTGAAGTGGAACCTCTCTGAAGAGGAAGGCTGCTGGAGTGTGTAATTGTTTGCAGGCAAACTCTGAGTCTGTAGCACACTGGAATTTTTGTTAGTCTACTGTAAAAAGGCATAAGTCTAAGCATACAATATTTCTGTAATTAGAATTACATCAGGCATAATGTTTTTTCATTAGACAGTACATTGGCTGGTTATAATAATGATTTGGCAGTGTGTGTTTCTGTGTTCCCAAGCTACCTAATGGATGTCTTCTAGCCTGGAACACAAAAGGAATCAACTAACTATTCACTCCTAGGCATGACTCAAATTGTCGCATCAATTTTTTACAGTAATTAACATTTAATATAATTTTCATCTCTGATCAGCCTCCTTCTCATTTAAGTCAAAACTTGTCTAGTTCCCACTTGTCTGCAAACAGATTAGCAGATGATTTGATTCACCTTAGAAAGTTAAATGTCTGATAAATATTGGCCATGAATCAAACTAGCAAATGAACTTTGCCTATTCATAGCTGTGAGCTTTATCAATTATCAAAAGAGAAAACTTACATGTTCATAGGCAGTTGATCAAGGCACAAAGAAGGTCTCTAGTGTGTCTTTAAAAATGAAGAATATTGTATTATAAACTTGTGCTGTTGAGTCCAACTCTTGGACGCAAGCATTGCAGATGTGAGGCTGTAGCTTTCTTTGTTGCTGATGTTGACCTGCTGTCCCAGGAAGAAGCCTATTCTGTACTAGATGTAATGTATGGCCTTAACCTGCTCGTTTGGCTCATGAAGTCATCTTCCATTTTTACTTTTTCTAAGAGACTTTCAAGGGAGAGTTCTTGGTGTAACATGATTTGATAGGTAATTTCAGTGTTTAGTGTTACCCTTTGCAATTGTTTCTTTCACATAAAACTGAAGCTGTCTGGGAGTGACAGGGGGAAATATCTGTCCATGAAAACATGAACAGAGTTCTTGCTTTACATTTGGTATTAGAAACCGTAGTGGGTTGGTTATAACAGGAGGAAGGAGTTGCTCACCTGACCATAGAAATCTGCCCCTTTATTCCCTGCCTGCTGCAGCATTGCAAGCACTGACTGCTACCATGTGCTTTGAGTGCACAATGCCCCAGTTTGCATTGTATTCCAGGAGTAAAACAATGGTTCCTGTTTCTGTGAGTTTGTAAAACGCATGCTATTAACATAATATTAATTACAGTAAATTTTGTTTTTCCATGTCTCCTTTCCTTACCCTTGGTTGATTTTCCATAATGCTGTAATTGTTTGATGCTGCCAGTAAAGATTGGTTGTCTCAGGGGTAATGGTCATTAAATCTTATTTTCTGTTGTGGTCCATTAAGAAGATGCTGATATTAACCTGAGAGTCTGAGGTCGCTGTACAGACCATGAATTTGTTCAAGCACACTTGTTTGTACACGTAAATCTTTGTTTATAAAAGCCTTCACTGTTTCCTCACAGTGGTTCAACCTCACCAGTTCTTGAGTGTGAGCACAGATTTCATCAAAACCAACTAATGCTGTCGTGTGTGCATGTCTTAAGTATTTTGGAAAAAAAATTACTAATTTTATGATTTTTAAAGTAAGCTGGGAAGATGTAAAATGCAGATGAGAATCGATAAAGCTTTCAATGTATTTAATTATTGATGGCAGTACAAAACAGTCAGGTTTGTATCAATTGTATTGAAAATATGAGAAAGGAAATTAAAATAGTGGCTCCACCGTAGCTGTTTGTTTTTTGTGTGTGTGAAATTTTCTGCAGTTTATTTCTGTAGTAAAATGGGAAACAAAGCAGTTCTATTCCTTCTTCTGGAAGCAACAAAAAATTATTGTACAAAGCACGCTCAGTTCCCCCAGTCCCTCAGCCTCTTGAATGACAGCAGTTAGAATTTCAAAATGTTGGTTGGCTCTCCTGGTCTTGGATTCAGTGCTTTTCATCAAATTCCATCCAAAAGAAGCAGAATCTTTTCATGTACCTAAAGGTACTGGCACAAATTTGTTGCGGTGGCCCAGCCCACCTTGGGGCTGAGTGACACAAAGTGGCATGATTTCCCTGCCCAGGACTCCGACCCTGAGGGTGGATCCGAGGGTGAGACCCCACCCTCGGAGTGGGGAGTTGCCTCCCACTGGGTGTCACTCCCACAGCATCTCCTCCCTCTGTTCCAGAAGCTTCTGCATTCCTTTATCCCCATTGGTTCAGCTCTTCATGTTTATTAATGCAGTTCATTGATTATGTTTGAAGCTCTGGAAAGTTCTGTTCTGTTCAGTTCATAATTGGTTGATTCAAATGTGTTCCTCCCCCAACCTTCTGTAATTGGTTCCCTATCACCCTTGTCATCTCCCTGTTGGTTTGCTCCTCTGCTCCTCTCCTCCCCGGTTTAAAAGTCACTGTAACCACTGACCCAACTGCCTTTTCCTCTTCGCCTCTCTTCCAACCAGACCTTCTTCCCCCTTGGGGGGTTGAATAAAATTGGGACTGCAGGCAAAGAGAAGGCAAGGCCTTCTCTCATCCTTTGCTCTTGCCTCTGTTGCCTACAACACCCTCACTGCTGCCAGCCTTTGTTCCAGCCACCTGCAGACAGCATTGCCAGCTGCTGACGGGATCTTGGTTTGTCCGCTGCTGGGACACCAATCCTTGTCGTCTGCCCAGGCAACCGGGCGGCCAGCGGTCAGCGTGACACAAATTTACTCATGGTGCAAATTCCTTGATTGAAGAGCCCTAAAATTAGGGATGAGTTTGGCTCAGTTCTGTTGACTGCAGTGAATCTGCACAGTTCAAAAGACACTGTTTGGATTTGTCCACGAGACTTCCTATTTTTATATAAAAGTCTTGTCCTGTTTATGCTCAGGGAGGTGATAAATGGTGTGGAATCAATGTAAACAGTCATAAATAAGCATATCACGGTGCTCTGGCTACCAGGTGGCATTGCCTGTTTCACTAAGTCAGTAACAGAAAGACTGAAAGAAATTTTCAAAGAGACTTGTGACAGCTACTTGCTTCAAATATTGCATTGCTTAGTTATTGCTGAAATTGTAGCTCCTGTTCTATTTTGCCAGTAGTGATTTTGTGACTATTAATAGCATAGTTGATTCACGGGGGAATCACAACCTTGAATGTGCGTTCATGGACAAATTCAGAATAAAAGTCTTACAATGGTATTTTCTGTATGTCTGTTCAGGTCACTTGGCAGCCCTTGATTTTTATCAATCAGCCTGACTCTTTAAAGTACTTTGCAGTTTAGTTGAGTGATTTTACTTAGCTTTGCAAGACCTATCTCAGAAGAAAAATTAGTAATGTCTTTCTTAAAGGACAGTTTTATCAGAAATTGTATAGCACCTTGCTGGAACTGATTTTGCCCTTCTTTATGATGACCAAATACATTCACACTGAAATATATCTTGCCTGAGTTTGATACTTCATTTTTAATTGCTTTGTGTTTAATTTCTATTTTACTCTGGACACAAAGAATACATGTTAAAATACTAATTTTTTAAAAAACACATGTGATGTCAGGAATGCTGTTTCTAAATTTACAGGATCCTTAAGTTAAGGATAAATGTGGCCACATATTTGGTCTGCCTGGGCAGGGAAATGCTCTAGGAATGGCCTTGTAACCCACTTGTCTGATTGAAAGCCCATATTGGTCCTCATGGTTACAACACAGTGTGTAATTTGACTCAACTAAATAAATGTAACTTTCATGGAACTACTACTCAAATTACTTATGGAGCAAGTGAAAGCATGAACTGACATATATATGTAAAGTAAAAAAAAAAAATCTACTTGGGCCTGTTGGTTACCTATTGAGAGAGCATTAGAAGTCACATTTTTGAGTATATAGAAATGGTTGTGAGTTATTAAACAGCTTCCAGCACTGAAAGGAACTAAAGACTTGAGGACTACATTCTCGCTTCCTCCTTTTCTTCTTCATGTCAGCTTTTTTGGCAACTTATTTTGTAAGAACTTCAAGCACGAGATCCCTTCTTGTGTTTGAAAGATGCCTCACTCATTAGAGCCGTGGTAGGGGGTCTTATGTGATACCATAATAGGAAAAAATAATTGGATTTTGTTTGTTTTCATTCTGAGTGCTTAAAAATGAACAAAGTTGAGGATGAATGCTCTTTCTTAAAAGTAGAATTGACTTTTTTTTAACTGAAAGAGAGCATTTTGAACAGTGTGGTGTTATTGTGGGATTATAATAATTGAAAGCTTTACCTTATGCTGCTCTTCTTGATCACTTTACTAGCACTAGGCTCATTATTAAAGATCTTTTTTCCCCTCTACATTTGTGACTGAAGGTTTCTTTTGACATCAGTCAGCTTATGAAAAAAAAGAAAATCCTACAAGAGTTCTTTAGCAGCTCCAATGTATCCATCTGAATTTGTTTGCCCTCAGGATTTCACTCTGGAATTGGTTCCCAAGGGTAGCTTTTATGTTGCCCTCTTAAGGAATGGAATTCAAGTTTTATACCCATGTAAGTGAGGTAATCTCAGGGAACTGGAGGAGTATTTATTGTGTGACACTGTCAGATTACTGTGGGGTGTCTGCTTCTACTCCTTACCAGACAGAAGATCCAGAAGAACTAAAGGTGGCAGATACATAGATCACTAAAAAATCTGAGGCATGGGTTTCTAATTGGAAGGACCCAAAATGAAAATACTAATTTATAGATGAAGAACCAAGAGTGGGAAGGAATTTTATTTTTCTAGGAAAACCAACAATTAAATTGTTCAGCTTACTCTACCACAAAGACTTCTGAAAGTCAAAATTAGTTATGTTTAAGAAGAGGTCTGCATAAATTCATGAGGGATAAGTCCATTAGTGGTTATTTAAAATTATGAGTCTTATTTACATTTCTAATTCAGCAAATCTATTAACTGGCTCTTGGTAGAGGAGTTGAGGGGGATGCTGGTATTATTCATGCTCTCTTGCTTATTATAGAATCACGGCTGCCATGCCCCTGATCACCCTGATCTTAGCAATTCTTCCCAACCCAGTTCTCATCTTTGCACTTTAGGTAGTTGTATTACATTCCCACTTTTTTCCATTGTCCTTGATGCATCAAAAATAAAGGCACTCAGTCTGATCTTGCAGATAAACAGCAGACTTGATTTATCGACACTTCAGAAGTGATTTGGCCATAGTAAAAGAAGAAAAAAAAAATCTTGGCTCATTCTAATGCAATGTTGAAACATGCAAACTATTTGTCTTATTTAAAACCAAACAGTACTCCTTCATCTTTAATTTGTGCATGCAATTGGCTAACAATAATAATAATGCAATTTAAAAGGTAGATTTGTCTTGCATTATAATGTATATCATTGATCAATCCACAGCCACAAAATAATGACACTGATCTCATATAGCCTTTATTTGTAAAAACAGGAATAACATAGGCATGAAAATCATCACTTGTGAGGGGAGCTAGAGTCAAATTAATTACTGATTTAAAAATAAAACATCTCTAGCTCCTGTGGGACATATCAGTGCATCCTGGAAGGAGCTGGTACCAGAAGGCAGTAGACAGGAGGAGGAAAGGCAACCACAGCTGATGTGAATGGTTTCTCAGGTGAAAGCATCTGGCTTCGATTTCTGGGAATTCACAGAAACCATGCCAGGGAGTAGTTATGTGTTGTCCCCTGAGGGCTGCAGAGATCTCTGGTGGAGGATTAGTGGTGGGATCAAATGTCCTGGTAATCAGCAGGGTTTCCCTGCTGGGGTAACCTGTGCTGAGCTGCTGGGTGTGGGAGAGACATATCAAAGTGGTTGGCAAGGAAAAGCACCTGTGTCGTTCAAGAAGCTAAAGGCAACCCAGGGGAAAAGAGAGCAAAAGAAGGGTGGATCACTTTGTTGAACTCTGCAGAGGTGAACTAGTGGCAGAGGGTGAAGCAGAGGCTCATTGGAGCATCTTCTGTTAATTTCTCCAAGGAGAACAAGGAGGGAATGGAGGACTCTGCAAAAGGAGCAGTGGTTGAGTTTTCTTCTGGAGCTGTGACAAAAGTCATAAAGGAATGCTTGGAGGGGAGTGCCAGCAGCTAAAGGCAACAGACCTAGATGTGCTTCTGTTGAGAGTTTTGAGAATTATGTGTGTCTGAAAGAACACTTTTATTGGTTTGCAGTTCTGCTAAGCAGTTTTCCAAATGAGATGCTTTGATTCTTACTGTCACATATTAACTTCAGTAATTTTATTGTTCTTCAGCAGGCTAGAAAAACCAGAAAAATATATCAATAATGTCTGGAAAGTTGTTTCTCACTGAGTGTTTTGCAGTAATATTTTTAAAAAGAAATTATAATTAAATCTTCATGTGTATGCACATTTATAGTCTACATACATCTCTTAATGCATTAATTTCTTGGAGTCCAGATTTGCCTCTTAATGCAATAATTACAATTCCAAAATATCAATTGGAAGTCTACTTCTAATTCTGTCTCAGACTGTGGAATAAAGAAATAAAATTACTCCATTTAAATGTCAGAAGCTAATGTATGCTTTTAATCCAGCTTCACCCAATATTAAAAGCACTTTATTTTTAATAAACTTGAGGGTGAATGAGAAATCATTTTGCTACTGTGACTAATATTGAAATGGGTTTCTGTCCTATGAAATGTATAGTCTATGTACAAATGAAAATGAATTTTCAACTTGGAAACAGCTTTATTGATGTTTTAAAATGAAGCGAGAATTCAGTTCCTTAAATTGAACCTGGTGAAACAAAGATGCCCAGTTAGTTTTATAAGTAATTTTGTTGTCAGTAACCTAATAATTACTGTAAATTGTATATGTAACAATGCTCTCTGAGTGTTACCATTATAAGCAGATAATCAATGATGTGGATAAGGTAAAAGTGTAAGGTGATAAGGAAGGTGGTTAATTGCAGTAATGACTGATTTCCCATGAAGTATGGTATTGTAATTTATATGCTCTGCAGAAGATAGAATGGCAACAATTCTGCAAATGCTGCCTGCATCCAATGGCTCTTTCATTAAAGGAAAACAACAGCGATGCACAAATCCAGAATGTTAGGTTGGAGTATTTGAAAAAAACATTATCTTGAAGCCACCAATGTGTGTTAATAAATAAACTAATAATATCCATTATTAAGAATGCAATAGAATGAAAAGCAATACTTCTACTGAATTTATTAGACATTTAAAAATAACTCCTTAGTCTGTACATTGTATTCTGAAGTTTCCCAGTATAGCTAACATGTCATAGATACGGCTTGTATATGCACAGATACAAACCCAAAAGTTGGTTGGGTTTGCTTTTGTATTTTTATGAATCTTAGGTGTCCTTTTAAATCTTTCCCTTGAGTTCCATCAGTTATTTAGCATGTGGGTGCCCTAGCTATCCATATCTGCTGAACCACAGAACCACTTGAGTTGTGTATGGAGTGCCATGTGCAATATTCTTTCTGCATTATTTTTGTAGATTCACACTTTGCTTGTGGCAAATCACAGTCAGCACTGCTATCTGGCAGGATTCAGTTCATTTTTGCCTCCACAGTGCTCAGATTAGCAGAAAAGAGGGGGATCCCTTCTAATCCTCCGCTGTGGTGAGCCAGGGCTAGCACTGTCTGTGCCAGATGACTGCAAACCAAGAGCAGGACACCCCTGAATCTGATTGTCATGATGAGGTCTTTAAAATAACCATATAGACATCTAAGACAATCAACTTACTCCTTCAATGTAGGTACTCTTGTAGGCAGCAGCATATGTGGGGAAAACAGGTCTGAGATGGTGACAGTGGTGTCAGGAACTGCAGCCCAAGTCCTGGGGCTGTGGGATCATATTGTATTGGCTTCAGCAGGGCAGACCTTGGCACTGTGTCCCTGATGTGCATCACCAGGAATGCAAGGTGCCAAGAGGAAGGGCTGCCAGGGGTTCTCACAGCACTGCTAACTGGTCAGCAATACAGAGTTGTAAAATGCATGTTAATTTAGTTGGTGGCGTGAGCATTCCAACTGCTCAGTGGAAGAGACTACAGATGGATTTGGGGTTATCTTGGATCTGGTTGGGGTCTCTGCTCAGTGTCCCGAGTGCATGTGCCACAGTGCAGAACTGGCTTAGGAGCAGCTTTGGGTATGTGGGGCTGTACTTGAGTGATCAAACATCAGTGTCTCGGTGACACAGCAGCCTGTGACACCCTCCTGGGGAGAGATTTGGGTGCCATATCCCAGGCACTCTAAATACATAGACTTATATACTCTGGGAGTTGTAATTATAGTGCAGAAACAGCCCCCTTTCATCTTTCTGTCTCCTGCAAAACCCCTCTATAATCACTTGCCAAACCTACGCAAGAAGAACAGGAAGACAGGATTAATACCTGTCAACTCTCTTGGGCTATCCACAAACTCCCAGCCTAGACCAGGCTTTCTCATTTAATGTTCTAACTAGGTGTAATTAAATTTAGTATTATATATAGAAGCTACTGGCTCCTGTCTGAACTTTGTCTACAGACTTATCTTGGTAATAAGATTATACTAATAATTGCATTGAGTTTGTCTTAGCTCAAAATGGTTTTGCTAATCAGAATACTGTTTGCCAACTTGGTGAGTTATCTTCTACTTGTATTAAATGGAAAAACTATGTAACCTGAAAGCAGAGGGTAATAACTGTAAAGAACAACAATTTCAATGACTTGAGCAGAAATGGCCAATTACTTAATAACCTCTTCATATGAAGAGAGATTCTTTTGCTAGGGTTCTGTTCATGCCCTCAGATTTAAACACCTTAAATGCTCTATCTTCTTCAAACCTAACATATCAAATGAAAGAGTTATTATGATTAAATGAAAGTAGTATATAAAGGAAAGACTATATGTAATCCCTCTAAAATGGAAAACTGAGATTTGATGCTTAGCTAAAGCTGTCTTTATCTTGGCAATAATCCCTAATGTGTGTTTAATCAAGCAAATGAACACAATAATTTATTTTTTTTTTTAGAAAAAAATACCTTTTCTCATCAAAATGGAGAGCATTACAGAAGTTTGATTTCAATGGGGTTTGATGAAGACACCAATCTTTTTTTATCAAGAGATAGATCAAGCATAATATTTTCAAATGCACCCAAGTGACTTGAAGAACTAAATTGAATTTCTGAAGCTAACACAGGCATTTCACATGTTTCCAAAGATGTAGGTTTCTAAGGCACCTGAGTAATTTTTCATTTGAGAAGAAACACCCACACATTCATTTTTATATTAAAGAGGAAAGTATCAAGAAAAAAATCTCAGATCAGATACTTAACCTAATCTTATATTCATTGCTAGTCACAAAATTTAATTTTTTTAAGAACAAGCATAAAGAAAAATAGCTTCCACTTTTTTTCTGAAGTCAGGTTGAATTGTTAATTTAAGATAAGAACATGATGAATCTGAAAAGGCCAGATGCATTAATACCTTGGTATTGTAAATATTATCATGTCCTGCAGGCTCCTGGGACAGGGAATATTGTCTTCTCTCTGGTGCAGAGGTTGTAGTGTGCAGGTGAGGATTGTATCCTGACCTCCGGATTTTGAGTCTGGCTGTTCTCACAGTATCTGCTCTGCTAAGGACCAACCCAGGATGCTTTTAGCTGTTACCAAACAACATGATAAAACTGTTGTGTGTGATCCTGTAGTTTCATCACCAGGGATAGTTTCTCCCACTCCTGAGCAGAGTTTCACTGAGCCACTCTGGACTGTGACATTTTCTCCTCCCTATGTCAGGGTGTGTGTCTGCATCCATTTAATTGTTTGTCTTCCTGAGATGACCCTTTACAAGAATTTCTCAAGGCAGTCAGCGTTTGTATAGACATGGAAAGACATTCTAGTTACTTATTCCTTTCTCTCTGCTGAGGTGTGAAAACAGGAGGAATAACACACCATTATCATGTTTTGTTGGCATGTGACCTTTAGGCAAAGAACAGTACTGACAGTGGGATAAATAACAAACATTTGTGCGTGCAAACAAAGCCACAGGCACTATTAGCTATTCTCAGAGAAAATAGATTAACTTTGCTTCTAAGAGCTTTCTTAGGAAACAGTTTTAGACACATTGGATAACTGCAGCTGCTTCCCTCAGACTGCAATAATGTTTTCTTCCTCAAAAAAATAGTAAAATAATTGTTTCCATTCTAGTAGTGACCTGTATGTGAAAAAGCACAAAAATTGTGTGAGCAAAAGCAGGAAATAAAGAAAAGGGGACATGAAGCAGTGACAGGACTGGATATGTGTTAGGTAAGGTTGAGTCTTTAAAGGTCATTAGAAAGGACAGCCAGTTGTCTCTTTTTTCTCTGTTATAAAGTTTTTGCAGGGTTTGGCTTCTGGCTTCACACACTTGAAATCCATCTCAACTTTGTTTTATGTGTTCAGGACATCTTCCTTTAGTTCTTTTTGGGGCTGGTTTTGCACCATAGTAGTGAAAGATGACACTGCCTGATCATCTGTCTGTATGTAGGAGAAATTTTAATGCAAATTTAACTTTTTAAAGGAAGATGACAATGCCTGTAACCTTTAGTATCTTTTTATGAACTATCAAAAAGCATGTGCAGCATTTGGGCACTGATGGCATCCTTGATGTTCCCAAGAACCAAACTTTGCCATCTTTGTGCCTGCTGACATAGTGCCTGTGGTGTTTCACATTCAGAGATTAAACAAGGTGGATTATTATTGGGTACTAGATCAGTGAGTCTCTAAATAATGTATCACAGGAAGATCTTGTGGGGAAGGAGGAGGGTCAAAAGCAAGAAGTATTGATGTTAGGTCAGGCAAACATTCAAGCATGTCTTTAGTAGGATGTTGTGGTAGTGAAGTTAGAGGAAAACTAGACATTTTAACAATAAGCCAGAAACAAGATAAGATATCTAGACATCAATAGCATTTACTGCATGAAAGATCTATCAAAGAAGTACAGCAGACTAACAATAAAAGGTAAAGATGTTTTGAGTTGTGGGGTGTTTTTTTCCCCTTAGCTTGCACAGTTTGTATTCAGTGACCTTCTGTCTCATCTCTGTGTGTGGTAGGAATCTCATCTGAAAAGGAAATTTACTTTAAGCTTGCAGCTTCCATTTGTGAAACAAAGAATTTCTGCAGAATAACTAGCAGTGGCCTTTAAAGAAAAGCAAAAAAATTAGATCAGTTATTGAAGAAGAGCTGCTGAAATTTAGATCACAAGTCTCATGGCTGAAAATTGAAAATGTATTAAATTGTAATTCCACTCACCTGCAATGTCAACGTGATTATTGCAATTAAATATAATGTTGCTAATGCATAATATAATTATAAAATGTTAGAATGTTAATTAATACACCTTTTAGTATAATGCATACCTAGAAATTAATCAGCTCTGCATATGAGAAGGGTGAAGTAGTCCTTGGTAGAGAACCTCTAATTAACACTATATCATTAAGCAATTAACACTATGATGTTAGACAAACATAACAAGCAACAGCATTCCATAAAAAAAAAGGAAATGAGAAAACACAGGATTATGGGCCAGATTTTCAATGAGAGTTCCCCTACGGATGGTAAAACCCTTGCAAAGCCAGGCAATATATTTTTCCTCGGCACAAGCACTTGCAAAACATGACTGAATAAGCACTATTCAGAAGGATTTCCTTTTCCAGAAGTCTTGTTTTTGTTGACTTTGTAAATGGCTCACTGCAAATGGTCTTGAATTAGGGTGTCAGTACAGCAAGTAATCATGTTTAAGTATATTCCTTCATCATGTCCTTGATTATAGGAATTAATTCCTGTGATCCCTAGCTGCTAGGGCAGGGGGCGGGCAGTCAGCCACACCTTCTCACACCACCCTTGCTGGGGATGGCTCCAGTCAAAACAGCTCTTTGCATTAGTCTGTGTCTATTTCCCGCTGTGGATATTAAACCAGGACTTTGGAAGTCAAGGAAGAGCCACCAAGTGAAGGAATGATAAACTGTCTTCATAGCAGAAAATCTTTGGTAGAATTTTAACTCACTAAGTTAAAAGCACAGTCCAGGTGTGCAGCTGAATGTTCCTGCTCCTATGAGGGCATCACTTCATAACTAAACTTACTCTGTGCAGCCCTAAGGAAAATAGGCACTGATGTGGTGATGGTGGTTTTCCTCCACAGGGTTCTGCAGTCTTTGCTATTCATGTACAAGTGTCAAACCTTAAGCAGAGCTTGCACAGATCCCAGTGCTCAGATGAAGCCATGCCTTGCCAATATTGTTGTGCAGACTTTTTCTATGGGATCTTTGACATAACTGCTGCCTTGACAACTTGCACAAGGAATCTCTGCAAGAGGCCAGGTTTGGTAAATGCACAAGAGCAATAGTGTTGATTTCTTGATGATATAGAATTTTATTATATGGACAAAGAAGCAATGGATTTTCAGACAAAACTATGAGCTTCAGACAGTTGTGGAGATAAATACTGTAGCAGAGAGCACCAGTCACATTTAAGACTGTTTTAGGTATGTGTTTGTGAAGCAATTAGGATAAAATCACCACTGCTTGTATCCACAGTGCATATTGATTTTTAAAGCTGCATTTATTCAATATTTATTTGTCTTGCTCACACATGAAAGATTCGTGGCCATTAAGAAAATGGGCCCAAGTATCCACCCTGAGGAGTGCAGAGGTGAAAATTGTACTGCTGCTACCTGAGCTGGCAGTGAGTGGTGGGGTGGCACCTGAGCTGGCAGCAGTATTTAATTGTAACAGAACTTCATACTGTCTTCTGTTTTTTACAGCTTATGAACTCATGTAATCAATCTGGTTCTGCTAATACAGCAAGGGTGGAAGGTTTCTTCTGCCTAAACCAGTTCATATTCTTACAAAAAGAATTTGCCCATATCCTTATAAAAATTATTTGTTTCTATTTCTATGCTTATATTCATATACTGGGGAGTTTGTTTTCAGCACTTTGTTGCAAGAATTGAGCCTGAGATATAATTGTCATTAGTAGTCAGTAATAGTAGTCACAGTATTGCTCAGAATGTTCAAAAAAGTGCCATTTTGGAGAAGTGGCAGAACTGAAGCTGCAGGAAGGGATTTTTCATAGGTATACTCTGTTATTGTTTGAGCATTTACACCAAATTGCTCTTCAGCAGGAGCCTGAAACAGTAAAGTTATGGTCAGCCTCAGCTATTTCAGTTTCAAAATGAACAGATGAAAAAATTCTGGGACTGTTAAAATGCAAAAAGTGAGTTTTTTCTCATGTTAAAGACAAGAAGTAGGCTGTAAAATTTTTCACTAACTGCTAAGTGGATAGGGATACTCTACCCCCACTCTTTTTACTTTTCTTTTATTTACTTCCCTTTATATTTTTATTTTGTTTTGGACTGTTTCTGCTGAGAGTTGCCTGATTTTGCTTTCTACTTAGAAGGTGCTGTTCCTGAAGGAGAAACTCTGGGGAAGTGATTCAGTTCACACTGATGGTCCAGAATTCTTAATCAAATAAGATTGAAGAGCTTTGTAGACGTGTATGTTAAAAAAAAAAAAAAGTATTATATGTCTAAATATTTGCATCAAATGCACTGTCTCGCATTCATGTAATATCCACTCCAGTTCCAGGGAAAAAACCCCAGAAATAACAATTGTATAATTCCTTTGGAGCACCTAGCAGTGTGTTAAAAAAAAAAAAAATTCTTCCTGAAATGGGAAGGTAGGGAATCCATGTCTTGCTGCAGATGCAGAACTGTTATATTTATGGATGAATAGGAGCCATTGTGGTTTGGCATGAACTTAAAGATTTGGTATACTTTTTAAAAAATGTGCTGTTTTATACTATGCTTGAGTAGTTTTCAGTAAATTCATGCTTCACATGGAGTTCTAAAGAAACATGAAATTATTTTTGCATTGGCAGAAATTTTTAAGTTACATAAAAACTAGTTTATTATGACATCCTGTCATGGTTAAAATGCTGAACTTTTCCTGACTGTTTAGAAATATTTTGAATGTTATGGAAGGAACATCTTTTTTTACATCTGACTTTAGCTCGCTAGCATGCATTTTGGAAAAAAAAAAAAAGGCAAAAGAAAAATCAAATGCTGGCACAATTCTACTAAAATGCTTTAAAGGCTATTTTAAGAACGGATTAAATACTTGGAAGTAGCTTTGGAAATTCAAACCAAATGTAAAAGTGGTACAGGTAATCAGAGGCATGGCAGCTGTGGTAGGTAGAGCATGTGAGAGAGGTGGGTCCCACTGCTGGTTCAGTCATGACCCATCAGGCAGGCCTGGAAAACTTCCTTGGTTCCCTGTGTCTGCCCTTGGCCTCCCACCCTAGTTTTCACAATTCCTCGCTGCAGAGTCTTGACCTCAGTCTGAGGGCATCAGAGATATAAAAGCTGAAATTCAGCTGGGTGTGGCATGTGGGTGCCCTTGGTGTCTCATGCTCCCCCTTTCCATTCCTTGTAATATTAATCATAGAGACGACTTTGACACCACATCATTTTTTTCTTTAACTTACTGTAATAAATTTAGTGTTCACAGAAGATGCTAGATTGACAGGCCCGAAGAATAAAATTATTCATGAGGTAGGGAGTTATAGTTTAGGCAGGGATCACTATTGTAATTGCCACACTCTTTGAGGACTTCTCTTAGTGGGATTTGTGACTGAATGGTACAACTGGAAACCAATCTGATTCTTCATAATTCTTCTTTGCATAAATGCAAAAAAATCAGATTTGAAGATGCACCAAAGACAATATACTCTTTTGTCATCTGCAAGGAGAGCACTTGGGACAGCTGCTGTCCAAGTGAGGCCAGTAGCGGCTACTTGTCCTTGGCCTGGAAAAGAGCGTCCCAAGAGCTGTTTTACCTCAAAACGGGCTTAAAAGCACATACAGAGAGGTGAAGTCATGGCTTGAATTCTGGAGACACCAGAGAATCCTGGATGTGCTAAAATCTTCCCATGGCTGCACTTACCTTTTTACTCTGCTGACAACAAGGTGAAGGAGTGCTCTGAAACAACCTGACCCCTCTCTTCATCTTTGTTGGGGCATTTTTAACACAATTATTCTCCTTCTGGCTGGTCAAGCTGTTTTAAGGAACAGGTTAAACACAGTAGACTCTCACAGTAGCTGCACTGCACCTGGAAAAGCTGTCCCTGGGTGGCCCATCTCTATGTCAAAGCCAGCCACCTCGATGCTCAAGGAGACTGAGGGAAGAGTTCATGTTCCTGGTCTGCTTTCATTGCTGTCATTTTTACTTGAGCTGCTAATAAGAATTTATGATGTTGCAAACTAAAATGACTTCTGGAAGTGCTGCTTCTCAGAGAGAGTGTTTCTGGTGTTTCTGTCTGTGGTGGTGTTTCTTTTATTGTTATTGTTATTTTAAGCTGTTGGGACTTTTCTGATCTGACTTATGCAGGCACAAGGTCAAACTAACTTCCCAGTAAACGAATGCATTGAATTCAAACGTGTCTACACATGATGCAGTGTAACTCATGCCTTTCTTTTGCTTATGAAATAGTCTGGAGAGTGTAGAAAGACAAATTAAATTAGAACCTGAGTCAGTTTCCATCACAGACCCTGAGATTGGCCTTTCTCGGCACATAATTTTGCAAAAGTGTTTGTTTAGTAGTGGATCAGGAAGCATCTCTGTGCTTAACTCACTTAGGGTTTACAGCTTGCCACAGCCATCTTCTCAAATCCCCCCTCCTCTTTAGTGTAACCAATCTGAGGCTAAAATATTGATAGACAATATCTGTTGCTAAATTAAGACTAAAACAATAAAGAAGAGAATGAATGTGAACTTTGAATTCCTCAGACTTTTGTGCTATGTGTGCTGCTGTTAAAATTATGGTGATAAGGAACATGAAAAATCTGACCTGTGATAATAGTTTTCAAGTAATTTTAATTAGTAGGCTAGCAACAGAAATGATGAAAAGAGACTCCCAAACAACTCACCTGTATCCACAGACATCTTAGTCACTATTTTTTGTGGTCACTCATGTAGCTGCAAATGAAAGAGCCTGTATTGTTAGTCACCATGAAGTATATTGCTGAAGATATTTACCTGGCTAGGTAAGAGCATTTGGTGAAGTTCACATGCAGTCCTACTGGGCAGGTACTGGGCTGGTTTTACACATGAGCAATTCAAATGACTGACTGTGGGGTGGGAGAAGGAGGACCCCAAAGTGAAGGAATTACTCAGAGGGTGCTGTGTGCCTCAATAAAGCCTTACATCTGTTGGTTCATGTGCCTGGGACACCACAAAGATCTTCTGAAGTTATAATACAAGAGACGTGGTGAAACATAAGCGAAATAACACTTGAATAAGGCCAGAGCATTAATTTAAGTATTTAAAGAGTGAATGGGGGAGTGGGGGGAAGGGTGTGTGGACTCTCAAAATTTTTTTTTGAGAAACTTGATTTACAATATGATAAACATCTCTTTTCATAACACTTCTCTGGCTCAGCAGAATGATTTGGGAATTTTTGCTGCCTTACCCCTTAAATCCAGAAGCTGTCAGGTTCTGCAGCTTTCAGAAACACCTTTCAGAGTGAATTAGGTCTACGATATGTCAGAAAAAGAGAGGACTCTTCTGCAGTTATTTTGTTGCGTATAGACAGTGGCACTGAAGGAACACAGGAGTACTAAAAGTAAATGAGGAGATGGTTTGTTGGAGGGATCACCGCTGAGGAGAGCACCTGCCATCACAGCTATAGTAATAAAAAGATTTGTGAGAGCCATTTTACTTCCTGCTTCTAAATATATCAGCTGTCTTACCTCCTTGTGCTGTGGATTCCAGGTTTCTGGAGGCTGCTCTTTAAGCTTCCTGTGCCTACCCAGACTGTCTGCTGTTTCTCTCCAAGGAATAAGGTCCCTTGTTTGTCTACAGTTCGGTGTTAAATCAGTGGAAACTGCATTTCCAGCAACTGTCTGAGAGTCACTTCCAGCCCCTTCCTGCTTTGAGCAAACCTCTCTCCCAAGCTAGTGGCTACAGAGTGGTGTGACCTTGATTTATATAATTTTACAATCTCTCTTCTCTCTGCCTTATTTTCTCGGCTCCTTCCATGTTCAGCCACCTGATGACCTCCAATGTATTGAGTAGTTTGACTTTCAGGAAAGTTAATTAAACTCCCAGCCTTAATACTACCTCAATATTTGCTGTTTTAATTTGATTTTTATGTATGTACTTTTCTCCATCAAAGTGCCAACATTTGCTGTAATTTAAACACAGTACTGTCTGACTCTTAGATTACCAAATGACTGCAGCATCTTAGTGCTACAATTTCCCATAACAAGAGATGTTTTGGTCCTTGAATCATGTAAACAGTATTTCATAAAACCATGAAGGCAGGGAATTGCATCTTTTCACCACAAATGAAGATACATAGCAAATCTAGGAGCAAAAAAATATTCTTTTTGTCCAGTCATGGGTTGTGCTTTTACCTGGAAAACACTCAAAACACTGCTGTGAGATTGATGATGTGTAATGAGTGCTAATCTGATATCCTTGTGGATTGTGTAATGTTATGGAGATAGAAATTTGTGTTTTTCATGTCTTATTTGCAGTGAAACATCTAATTGGAAACTGTAAAAGGTGTCTGTAGGATTTTTGCTTTCTGCCTGGCTGTGGGTTTTCTCTTTATTTAAATGCTGTTTCAGCACATTCCTGGCTGATAAGGGTAGGTGTTTTACATCATTTTAGCAAAGTGGAACACTGGAATTATATGACTGAAAATCTATATTGCCATTTTTCATTTTTATTATTACTTCTTCGTAATTAGGCAATAAATACAAGCTATGCTCATCTGTATGATTATGGCAGGCTTTCCTGCACACTTCAAAGAATGAGGAAGTAGGTGGAAAAAGATTCCAGCTATGCTTGAAAAAATTTAAAATTAATCTATTAGTCTGTTGCATACTGTTGTCTACATGAAGAGTGTGTTTGCAGCATGTGACAAAAAAACCCAAACAAACCTGATTGTTCTCAAGCCTTAAGTCTCTAAACTTTTCTGGTAAATTAGAGGTGGACAGAGTTCTTTGGCAGTTTTGAGGGCAAACTTCCTCTGCTCATCATTTGGGAGTGTATGTTTGACTTCAGCTGACCATGTAAATCTTGTCACTATTTAATGAACACAGTTATAAATATTTCTTCAAGAAACAGAGAAGAAAACACATGCTTTTCCTTCTGTGTATAATTTCTGGAAATTTGTTAAAAAGAGCAGACAATCACATGAGCAGGGCTATGTCAAATCCCCACATCTCTGCCTCTGCTCTGCCACCTGTAAGTCAGGCAGGGTAATAAAATAAAGCACATTGTAAGCTACTGGTGGAAGCGAGGTGGCAGCATTATTTATCACATTAACTGTGCATTCTCTGCAGCACTGTTTGTGATTACAGATGGAAATTGCTGTCAGAGCTGCAGAAGGACTTTGTTCCTCCCTCACAGATTTTCTGTGCTAACTTTCTGTTCACTCTCTGTCTGATGGGTAAAAAGTCTTCCCATCACTCTGCATAAGAGGTTTGCTGCCATTTTACAGCATTGCAATCAGACTTTTATTCTTCTTATCTTTTATATATTTATATTTTATTTGCATTACTATCACAACTTCTCATATAATAATGTGTAATCATAATCATGTAACTAACAAATAGCTGTCTGTAAGTGTCCTTAAGTTCTCTTTCACATGTGCTCAGAAGATGAAAAAAATGTTGATAAAAACCCCCACCCCCGTTGCACTGTGAGGGTAAATCAGCCCCTTTGAACAGCTTTGTAATTGTCAGAAAAGTTCTAGTTGCAAATTGTCTGCTTACGTTTTGATTAGAAGGATTCAGAGCTCTATTTACAATTTAAAATGCAATTTTTCTCAATTATATCTTTGTTTACAAGGTGACCCTTTTCTTTCAAAGCTCACTTACATTTGGCTCTTAACTTAATTTGCCAAAGTGTTAAGGTCTTTGATCTTTCAGTCTGTCGAAATATTTTATTGAAACTTCCAAATAGGACCAGCTGCTCTCCTGGTAATCGTGATGTTTCTAAAAAGTCTGACAGTAACTGAATTATGTCCACGTTCTTGTCAGTAATAAAGATGGATTCAAAAGCATTATTTTTAAAGACCCGTTGTGAGACCTTTCCCACAGCTTTTTTTCCAGGTGAAAGGAATTAATAATTATGAAAATATTCCTCTTGAAGTACTAAGACATACAATGTCTATACTAATTGTGTGCTGGACTTTCTGACAGTATGTCCAGGTACATCCTGCTCAAAGGTAAAAGAAAACAAACACATAAACCCTAACTTTGGTAGAAAAAGACCTCCGTGCCCTTCCCCATTCCCCAGAGTTCTGGAAATGAGTGGGTTTAAGCACAATGTTCCTAAAAAGGATGTGTGTGTCTGGGGTTGCAAAAATTCGATCTTATTTTTTCTTGATATAAAAATAAATCCATTTTCTCTCACTGAACAAAGCATAGTTAATTTAAATTTCTTCATAGGTTGGCTGATTGGCATTCCCTCAGGAGAAAAAGGCCTGCACAGAAAAGGGTTGTAAAGGGTTGCTTTCCTTAGAGAGTCCATTATGAAATTGTGGTAGTGTGTTTGTTAAGCAGTGCTGTGCAGAATATGGTGTCTGCATTATAAACGCTCTCATAAATGGGATGTGAGGTCCTGGGTCCAGGTTCTTAAAGGTGGTGCTCCACTAAGCATTGCAGCATATAGAGAGATAGAATGGCAGCAAGGTAGTTGTTTTTCCAGGATGATGCGGCTTTCCCAGAAATTCTATCCTTATCCTCATCCTAATTCACTACCTAAAATATAGAACTCAATATAACTCCATGAAATATTTACTCATTGTCAAATTCGCCATCTTCTGATGAAAAGCTCTTTTAAGTGAAACCCTTGTGAAATACCCCAAATGTCACAGCATTTCCTGAGTCTATGCTACTACTACTGCTTTTCTCGTGTTTGCTGATGGGGACAAAAGGACTTGGTGAAGTACTCAATTTGTTTGTAGATAATTGCAATTTAAAAAAAAAAAAAAAACTATTGATCCCTGTGATAATTTCTCACCCTGTAAGATTTTTCAACTGCTTTTGAAAATCTCCTGGGAGGTGTGATTCACTCTCTTCCTCTCTGCATGTGGTAATTCCCAGGACCCTTTCCTGCTCTGGGACTAAGTTATTGTCAGCAATGTATTGTGTCTCAGCATTATATATGTAATTAATTTAATACATAGTACATTTAGTGCATATTGAATCAGTACATCGTCAAGTGTTTAGTCTGATATTAATACTCATTCTTTTTTGTCACTTTGAAACCTTCTTAGAACTGACTAAAAAAAAACATTCCTGATGCTTCATTGGACAAGAAGAGGCTGTTCCAAAGGAGCAGACCTTTAACTGCAATGCTGAAATGTCAGACAGCAGTTGGTTATCCTCAGCCCCAACCTTTCACTTAGCCCAACTTTGCTTTATTCAGATAGATAACAGCTTGAGACCACAAGAGTTTTGTTACAGTCCATTTTACTCTGTCTCTCCTGTTTATCTGAGAGGTATTTAAAACCTCACACATGTTGCATCATGTGTGCAGAAATTAATTATTTGGATGGATTTGGATATATAGCATCCCATCATTCCATGGCATAGCTTTATTATTTTGCATACTGTGCTGTAGGTTTAGGCCTGGGATTGTGAGTTCAAGCATAAGGTATTGCTGAAGTTCATCCATACCTGTTACATGGACTATAAACCTACAAATTTAACTTCAGTGGTATCTGTGGAAGGTCTGTTGAATTTGCAGTATGGGCCTGACTCCACTGCCTCACTGGCTATTGCTTCCCAAATCAATGGATCCCAAGGATTCTGTGTCCCAGGTGGAAATTGTAGCTATGATTGTATTCAATCAAAGGAATTACAGATATGGTGCAAAGTCACTGTGGACATGGGTAGCTATGCACAAGTAAACTCCTGGTAAACAATGACTCCTGTCCCTTGGCCTCAGAACAAACTACAAAATTCAGAAGTCTGAAGAAGGGCAAAGAGGGAAAGTCTGAAATAAATTGTTCATAATTACTGCCATTTGCACAGTGAGTGGGGCCTGTTGCTCCCTGCTTCCAACCACATGTAAAACACCATACAAATTTGCAGAAACTTTTAGTAGAGTCTCTATGGAGAGTGTTTTCGGGGCTTTGATCACTTAAAAATGTCAGAAGAGCAGTGGTGAATCTGCAGATGGGTGTCCCCAGGTAAATGTGCATGAGGAAGTAGGGGGAATTTGTCCAAAAGCATCCCTAAGAACCCAAAAGGAAGGAAAGGGAAAGGCACTGCCTTTAAGCTATTCCTGTGCATGTAGAAAACTTCAAGTAGAGTTTTTTCCACTGGTCAGACACCACTCATCCAGAAGGGAAGAATTTTGCCACCCAGGCAAAATAACAAATAACTTTGTTCAAACACAGGCCACTCTTGGGCTGACCCTGGGCTCTGGTGAGGCACAGCACACCGTGTTACTGTGCCCTCAGAAGCTGACCCTGGAACTGAGCATTCCCCAGCTTTCCTGCTTCTCAGCCCTTCCAGGAACTCACACTGGCTCTGTTGGCTTTGAACTTGGGAATCCATGATCAGCCACCTCACTTTCTTCTCCCTGACTTCTGGCTCTTCTGCTCTCTACTCTCTTACTCTGAAGCCTGTCTGTAGGAAAAGACCACGGTCAGCAGCTTGATTTGTTTAAGGGTTTTGTGCCACAAAGCACAGAGAAATGTGTGCCTTGTGACAGGAGCCCTCTCTGTGTCAGACCAAGGAAGTGAGTACATGCACATAGCTGAAGTGGGGGCTCTGTATTTTATATATCATAAACTTATACTATTATATTACAGACAGGGTGGAGCAGTTTTTGTGGTTTAGACTAATTTAAGGCAATGTCATCACCAGCTTTTACTATGGATGAACATAAATGTTTTAATGTAGCCAAAGACTAAGCTTGTATATTTCCTTCTGTTTCCTAGCCTTGTTCATTACCTCACTTATTCAATACTCTACAATGCACTTTTTTTTTTAACTTCTGACTTCATTTCTTGGCTTTGCAGTCTTAGCAAACACTGAGCTATTATAATGATTCTGTTTATTCAGCTTCTACTTTGAAAACAAACCAAAGCAGTTCTCCTGTGTCTACTTAGTTCAGAAATGTATTCACAGTGTTCCTCCCACACTTTGAATTTAACAAGCACAAAATGGCCTCCTTGTGGAAGTTGTCTCCCACTCTTGTTGCATGCAGTATTTGTGAAGTACCCTTGGATATTTGTTGTTTCTCCATCTAACTCAGCTTTGAATTCACCTGATCACAGCGATTCTACAGCTCCTGCTGCTGTTTCAGCATGAATAATGATTTTTTTTTAAAGAGAAAAATAAGGGTAGAAGAGTTTCAAGGAAACTGTTCCTGTGAGAATGTCTATTTGTCAACACACATGGACCTGAGTGATGTGGTGCTACTGCAGTGTCCTACCCTGAAGTAAATTCTTTTTGGAAACTTGATGAATTTCATCTTTTCTTCCAATCTCATAAATGTCCCTTTGGTGCAATCTCTCAAGGAAAGAGTCAGTGCTTCATTTTGGCTTCTCTGTAGCACCTATATACCAGGGAGCAGGATTCAACCTACCTGACTTTGCATAGCATCTGCACTCTGGGCAATGGGAAAAAGGCAATGAGAAAAGGTAACCATAGCATTGAAGAACCTGTTTGTCCCCTTTATATAGGGGAAGATGCTTAAATGCAGCTATCTGCACTGATAATACCTAAATTAGGTGATTGCACATCAGTCCTTTTGTCAGCTCTTATCCAATGTCATTAATGGCCCCCTGATTTGTAATTAGGTAATTCCAGGCTACAGTTTTCAAGTTTCATTTTTACCACCTTTATCAAGTTTTTCATTGGAAGTGCACAGTTTTCACACGAGAATTCACCACACAGCAAGAAGGAAGCAGAGCATAACATGCATTGGATATTCCACTATTTGGCAAAAAAATACGGTGTGTTTCATTCTGTCAGCAAGTGGCCACTTTTCTTGAATTGATGCATTTCCTGGGTTGTCTGTGGCCTAAAGGGATAGACAACAAAGCCAATGAAGAAATGAATAGGGAGATGCAATTACACTTGAGATTGGAGGGGTTTTAATGTAAGTTCTCTATTTCAGGGTCAGATCAGAATAGTTTAGCACAGAAAATGTTACTGGGAGTTTTGAAAATGAATGGCCAAAGGCAAGTGCCAGAAAACCCCAGCCTCACTATTAGAGCTCTGCATGTTCTTAAAGCTCTTCAGTTTATCAGTAGCCCTGAAGATTTTATTGCACACATAAGAACTGGTTTATTTAGACCTGGATCCAATTGCAGAGAAGGCTGGAAGGGCTTGGAGCTGTGCAATGAACAGGACTAAAATCCTTTCTTTGCAAGTTGTCATATAACCCCTGGAAACCAGCATCTTCAAGCACTTCAGCCTTGCAATGACTCAGTCACCAGTGCAGCTACTTGATTGTGAGCTTTCATGTAGGGGATGATTCAGCTGGTAAAATTATGTTACCCTGAAATTAGTTTGGTGCTTAGCATTTAATATTCCTCTCTTTTGCTCTGCAATTAGCTTTTACTAATGCAATTTAATCTATTTGTAACATTTCTTAAAAATCATAGTAGACATGATTTGAAATGAAGTTAAATCTCTTGAACTTTTCCTTATGTTAATTTGAAATGCCAACAGGGCACCAACTGCTGTGAAAATTAATGAATGAGCTACACCAGACTGTCTTTCATTTCATAGGAATGACTTCACACTCAGAGCACATATGTGCCAAACAAACTATTCTCCAACACTGCAGATGATGCTGGAGGGAGAAGAATTTTTTTTCTGGTGGGTCTGAAGGGTCAGATTTGTGGGTCCCAATTTCTTAGTAGCTGCATTGTGGAGTACAAGTCATGGGAAAGGCAACTCCCCTCAGAAAGATGTCTTTTTTTTTTTCTTTAAAGAAAATTTATTAAAATTGTGTTAAATATCGCTGTACTAAAAATACAGACCACTGTGGTAGCATTTTTCTGGGAGTGTTTTCTTCTCATTTAAAAATTCCCAAACTGGACACTCAGCTTTCTTAAAAGTGAAGGCAGTTTGTCTGTGTTATTTATTAAACATTAAGCTGCAAAATGCGTGTAATGTTACCATAGAACTAAACCAAATTATACTATGCACAGTAATTTTATTTAAAACTGCAGATTGTACTTTTTCCTTATCCTGAAGAGCTGGGCAAGTGATTGGTTGTAACAGTTAAAGCAGAACTCCTGTGCAGCAAAATGAATATCAGGAGACAATAAGACAAAAATTCTTGACTTCTTAGAAACACTTGTGAGACAAAAGAAAATACTCACATGAAGATAATTTTTTGTCAGTTATGTTGTATTCATTAAAGTCTACTTGTAGTATCTCTTACTATTTCATCATGATGATCAGAAGTGCTGTATTGAGGGCTTGAACAATAACTCTGCCATCATTCTCTGCTAAAATTCCCTTTGGCATTCTGGATTTTGGCTTTGTTGGGTTTTTTTGGTTTTTTTTTTTTTTTTTTTTTCTTCAC
>VZRZ01002769.1:659337-760040 GCA_013398175.1 Climacteris rufus | reverse complement strand
TTTTTTTTTTTTCTTCACCACAGTACTTATTGGTTGTGTTCCTGCTGACAAAGCTTTAATATCTTTCCATTTAAGCATGTGTATACATTCCAGTATAACCTTGACACCACATACACGCCATCTCACTGAGGATGGTTTGTTGACTCAGGTGGGAAATTCAGTTCTTAACTGGAAGTTGTAAATATACTTCTTTTGTTCCACTGTTTGCAGTCTCTAATAACAAATGAAAATAAAATCAAATTGTGTGATCAGTAAAACTGTGACACAACATTCTCTCCTAGATAAACAGTCAAATAAGCAATTTTAGTTACATCCAGATTAAATAAATGGCACCAAACTCAATAAATTATTTTTTTTATACTCTGCATTGCAGTCATATAATGAAAAGACTAATTGGATTTGGAGTTGGAAAAATGCCACTGCTGTGCTCCAAAAATTGAAACATTGAGTAAACTGTGAAATAAAAGTGTGGGGCGCAGATGTGTTCTGGTTATTGTAATGCAAAGCATTCACCATTTCTTCTGACTTGGTCTTGGTATTTAATGGGCATAATGGCATTGTTTTGTGGATAGATACAAGCTGCTAACTCTGCTTGATGGAAATAAAATAAAAGAATGTTTAAAGGCATCTTTTAGAAATGGGACATGAAGAGACTTGTCAACAGCAAGCCCCTGCCAGAGTGGGAATTGGTGCTGCACATGGAGTTGTCCTGCCTGGGTCAGGCCAGCACAGATCCATTCCCTCTGCCTCACGCAGGGTAGGCAGCTCTGAGCGTGTCTGTGCCTCATTCAAGGACAGAACAAGGTCATATTTTTTGTCATTTTTCATTGCTTTTCCAGTTAAGTGTCATCCTTCTTCTCTGCTTGTTGTCAGACACCAAAGTGGTTTCAGACATAATTTATGGATCTGATTTATACATCAAAACACCTGTCCAAGTGAATGCTTCAAGAGCAAGTTTTATAAGTCTGGAGAAGGGTGTGTGAACAGCACAGGTTGCAAAGTGGTTTAGGGACTTGTGGTGTTGGTTCATAGAGGTTGCCAAGTGTCACCTGCCTTGTCCCTCCTGGAAGCACCAACAGTGCAGGGAATTTCACAGGGCAGCCTCGGGGCCCGGGTGCAGCAACCAAGGTTCTCCAGCTCTAGGGAAACTTCCTGTGTGGGACTTTATATATCAAACCTGCACGAAGAATTGCTTTGGTTGCCTAAAACCAGTATTCTGCAGGGTGTGGGGGTTGTCAATTCCCACATCATGTATATTTAATACTCCTGGATAAATTAGTGGTAATTAAATATCTTTAAAAATTCCTGTGAATTAGATTTTCTAAGATATTAATAATTAAAATTGTTAGGCCAAAAGTGGGAAGGGATTAAAGAACAGGTTAGACAATTTCATTTTTTTGTTGTTGTTCTTTTGTTTGTTTTTGTTGTTGTTGTATGTTTGTTTGTTGGGGTTTTTTTTGTTTTTTGGGGGATTTTTTGTTAAGCATCCTGGTCTTTTTTTTTTTAATTTCATCTGGCTCAGGAAAGTCCTTGATCTTGGATCACCAGGCCCTGTATGTGAATGCTATGGGCAGGTCACTATGGTCATGTTCGCTATATTCATATTCTTTTCTTCATGCTTTTCTTTCAACGTCTGCAATCTGTCACTAACCCTCTTATTAATACTGTGGATTTTCACATGAATTGCTTTCGGCTGATACAATGTTTTTAAAAATGTAATTTTCCCCCAACCCAAATGAAATGACTTTTTGGAGGGCATTTTTTAAGATAAAAAATTAAAACATTTTATCTGAAAATATCGGAATGAAATAATTCGATATATCTGGCCTTCTTTCTGAATAATTTTTTTTTCAGTTGTATGCCTTGGACAGTTTTTCTTTGAAATTCCTGAGTGTTATGCTTGATCTAAAACAGAATTTACAAGCAATCAATACACATAATATAGCAATATTTACTGTTCTATAATGCTTAAGAACCAAAACTGATAAATATTCCTGGTACACAAACAGTATTTCAGTACACTTGCTATTGAAATTTATTTGTATGCCCTCTATAAAACAACAGAAAAGCTACTAAGAAGACAAATTTCTCCTCTTCCATTGGTCAAAAGGTGGGAGCTGTTGAGGCAGGGCTGGCCATGCACGACATTTCAATTGGTGTTGTAGCATCTTGTAGGTAGGGACCTGTCAGCACTTCTTTTACTGACTTTGGTGTTCAGGTAGACACAGCTACCAGACTGAAATTTCATTCTCAGCCAGGGCTTGTTGCTTAAGTTCTCTAAGCTCACAAAAATGTTTTAAGCTAGTTCATTTCCAATTTGAGAGCTACCACAGAAACACAGGAACAACAATAGGAAATAAAACGTTTCTGGCTCCTATGCACACTGCTTTGTGCTTCTACTCTCAATTTATTTATCTGCTACTTTATATAATGTTATTTTCCATCTGTTATGTTTAACACACAATATTTTGCATGAGAGAAGGGACTGTGGTGTTGCTTTTAATTCTGAGACTATCAGGGCACTCGGAAATGCTGTTAAGTCATTTTCACATTGATTGATATGTTAAGTCACATTCTCTGTTTTGTGTCTGTGCAAGACCCAAATGAACCTAACTAAGAGCAGAATAAACATCTCTGTTGAAAGAGACTGTCTCTTCTTCTTAAATTACGAATCCATAAGACTGAAGCGAGGAATTATTTTGGTGTTTCATGCTATGAATAATGCATGTAGCAGCATTATACGCATCCCGCATGTTGTGGAACCAGAACGTAGTTATGTTAATAAACATTCATAATGTTCACCATAACTGTTCTGAATGTTTTACTGCCAAAAGAAATTGTGATCCCAAGGACATTCAGCGATGTCAGCCTTATTATAATATCCAGTTATTAAACTTACAGCTGTTTTATCCTCTCTCTTTGTTTGATATGGGTAATTAGTCAAAATCTCTGGGTGTTGCAGTTTGTTTCTGTTACCTTGGTAAGGGGAGTTGGGTGTTTCCCATATGCAGCCTTTTAATTAAAGCATGTAAAACCTTCTGGTTTTCTGAACACAATGAGAGGAAAGCACGAGATACATGAATCCCTTCAATCTCTGGGCTGCTTTCAAACTGCATTGAACACTAAACCTTTTCCTGTCACGTCAGCTGTGAGTCTAAGGCTGTGGAAGCTTCTTCGAAGCTGTTGTCTTAATTTCCTTTCTCTCTGCTCCTGCAGTTCCTCTTATTCCCACCCAAAAAATACCTGCTTTCAACCTAGTTTCTAGCTGTATCATATTCAGGAAAGGAAGTCTCAAAATTCCAAAACCAATTTTCTTTGCTGGGAAACATGAAAATAATTAACTATCCGGTTATGGTAACAACACATGTAAGACTTTTGTTTGTTTTAAGCCATTAGTTTTGGTACTTATATTTTTTACTCTCTAATTGTTATCTGTGGCGCTGGCTGCTAGCCACCCAGTGGCCTGGCAGGTGACAAGGTTTTGGTGCCCCAGCAGTGGGGCAGAACAAAGTCCTGTCTAGCAGCTGGTCTGTGCTGCCTGCAGGTGGCTCATAGCAAAGCTGGCTGCAGCAAGGTTGTTGCTGAGCAACAGGGTGAGAGCAAGGAAGAAAGAGGGACCCTTTTGTCTCCTGTAATCCCAGCCTTTATTGCTATCCTGAGGGAAGAAGACCCTGCTAGAAGGGGAGACAACGGAGAAAGGGCCTTGCGGAGCATTTACAGCCACTTTTAAATGGGGGAGGAGAAGGGGAGGAACAAAGGGACAAACCAATAGAGAAATGATGAGGTGTGACAGGGAACAAATCACAAAGGGTTAGGGGAGGAACATATTCAAACTAACCAATGGAGAACTGAACTGAACAGAACTTTCCAGAACTCAATACATAGGCAATGAAACACATGAATAAACATAGAGGTCTAAACCAATAGCATTATGGGAACGAAGAAGCTTCCAGAAAAAGAGGAGGAGGTGCTGCTATGGGGACATCCAGTGGGAGGTAACCCTAAACACGGGTCTCGCCCTCGGATCCGCCCTTGGGGTCGGAATCCTGGGCGGGGAAATCCGCCCACTTGATGTCACTCAGCCCCAAGGTGGGCTGGGCCGCAATAGTTACCTTATCAGAAGGGGGTTGACATTGAAAAGGGACTTGTGTGTTTATCGAAGGTTAGTTTAGATAACGTCTCTTTGCTTTGAGTATTAAAAGGAGCCTTTTATCCTCATCAGTGTAGAAAAGTTGTATTTTTTTTTTAATTGCATCGCTTCAGATATTGTTGTTATTATGAAACCATAGATTTTAAGGACAAAATGGGACTTTTGATTGCCTACCCTGACATTGTGTAGTAGAGGCCAGGGAACTTTATCTTATATTGAAACAGTTTACTTCATCATGGCATATATTCTACAGAGGTCTTTAGCCTTGAGTTGAAGCCAAATGATCATAATAAAATCATAGCTTTTGACGGTAGCATGCTCCAGAAATTACATTGATGTAAATACAAATATGTGTCATTTTTCTTAGATTTATTTTTGCTAATCCCCAGATTCTAGTCCCCAATTTCACTCACTACTGAGACAGTTCTACAGATTTCTTATAGATCCATCTTCTGCCAGAACTCTTGTGAGAGAATTTTTGCATGGAGGACTGCTGAGGTTGCAGTTCACCCCGTGACAGCGAGGTGTAACTGAGGGTTCAGTATTAATTTGCTTTATAGTTACAAGTAATTGTTTACCAAGCAACTTGTCACCCTTGAAGGGCAATGTTATTAACTTCAGTGTAGACACAAATCCTGACCAAGTTTTAGCCAGAAAGCTCATCTTGACATGACATTATAAACATGCTCTGGGGTGAAATAAAAATAGTAAGGAAGTACTACATGAAAGAAAGAGCAGACAGAGATTTATTTTTTTTAATTTCTCCAGGCAGAGTCTCCAATATAAAATCCTAAAACTCTGCCACATCTATCCAAGTTATAGGGTAAACACAGGGGTGTAACCCTGACTTTCCCTTTTTATGTGCTGGCTCATTTAATTCTTTATTTCAGTCATTATTTAGTACACTTCTGCTTCATTTTGGAATCTGTGCACTGTTCTTAAGAGTGAGTGCCCTCTAAGCTGAATTTGTTACCCATAAAGGCCATATCAAGCATGGCTGCTACTGGTTTTGCCTTCCATCAGTGGCTATAGCATCTTCCAAAAATGCATGTTTTCCAAGTGAATAATACCGTTTTCTCCGGTACTAAGTTGCCTCCTGTGTTATCTTCTTTATTTGTTTTTTAATTTCTCTTCAATGAGATCATGTTTTGGGTCTTGTCAGAATATCGGTTTTCAGATAAAATAAGGGCTTTTTAGACTGTTTTATTTGCTTTTTAATTTTTGCATGTATGTTTTTGGTGGTGGTGGTTTCTGGAGTATTTTAGGGGTTCTTTTTGTCATGTGCATGATAGCAGTTACTGTTTGTTGAGTCTGCCAGACCAAGTGTATTCCTGGCAAATGACTTGTTAAAACTTTCACTCCTGGTTGGTGTTACCTTTTCTTTGTATCTTTTTCTTCTTTCAGTCCTTGAAGTGAAGAAATAGAAACTTGTACAGTTGCACCTTGGGTTACATCTTGTTTGTTGTGGTTGTTGCTGAGCATTAGCATTGGCTCATACACCATTTCCCCCATGATTTCCTTTCCACACTGCTGCATATAATTCAAAACTAACAAGGTTGTAATTAGAAAAATGAGTTTAATCCTCTCTGTAAACTGAGTCCTTCTATTCAGGAAACAAATGCCTTCTCTCCTCCCTTCAGCTCTTTAATCTTGTCCAGTATTTCTGCTGTTTGTGAGGTTTCATTAAATGTTTGTGTTTCTATTTTACTGGCAACTCAGAGCTGTTAATGATGGGCATGAAACAGTGGTGAGTCCCAAGATCACTGGTGATGTCAAAAGTCCTTTCCTGGTCCACATGCCTATTTCCTGTGAAAGCCTATTTATTGGTGCCATTATTAAGAAACATGATATTACAGGCAAGTAAAAGAGAAAAATGTGCATCATTTTCCTGTATCCTGACCGCTTTTTAGATCAATTTCTCCTGCACTGTATTCTATAATTCATTCTCTTTATTCCCCTTGTTCCAGGAAATGAATGTTCAAAGATGAGGCTGAAAGGGTGGCCTGGTAGTTACCACTTCAAATGGAGAAGTAGCAATGCCTTGTCTTGTAATCTCTCCATTCTTTCCTGGTTTAGGGATAAAACACAGAACTTGCAACAAAAAGCACATGAGAGATCACTGGTTTGCATTTTTGTTTCTTTCCATAATGGAATGGCTTTTCTTGAAAAATTCAAATATTTCTGTGTTCTTGGTTTCTGTTCTGCTCAGCGAGTTTCCTAACAGCATGCCCATCAGTGAAATGGAAGTAACAGGTGATGAGCAGAGTATTTAGTCTGCTAGGATTTACTGCTCCTGGTTGCAATACTAGCTCTTGCTGAAAGTTAACGTTGGTATGTGTGTAAAGAGAACTTGTTCAGTAAGCTGTACTAAAAGATTTATGGTGTTTTGTGAGGGTGCAAAAGTTTTTTGCCACATGTTAAAGGCTGTTTCATACCTTTACACAGAGACTAAAGTGAAAAAAAACCCTGAAAAAGAGCCAAAATCCCCCCAACTCTCTATAAAGAATTAAACTAGAACTCACAGGATATGAGGGCTAGTTGTCTTCCTAGTGTTGCCGTTCCTAGTGCATAAGTGAAATGAGATTTCTTAGTCAAAAAAACAGGACAGCATCATAAAAGAGCAAGAAGAAATGTTGGTTAATCAGAAAACTTACTAGCAGACTTTTTATCAGGGTCAAAATACTGTGTTCACCAATTAACCAGTTCTCTGTTTATATATTTTGGGCTTGACCTTAGAGGCTGCAGGAAAAATTTATAGTACAGTCACTGATTTCCAGATTCTATCATCACTTATTCAAAAGCAGGACACACAAATTTTCTTCCTTATTCACTGAACTGAATGTCATCCTTAGGCCATTCCTCTGGTCCTCAGTTTGAAAGAATGCTAATTGCTTTCTAATTGCAGCAAGCTGGCATCAAATCAATCTCTACTCAGACAAAATTGCCATGCCTGTCAGACAATAAAAGACTTGTATGTTGATAAGGTCTTTTGATTCTGCTTAGAAGTTACACATTCAATCTGCTTTAAAATATGGTTTCCATTTGAGAGAACAGAAATATATTTTGTAAACTCATCTAATTATATTTGGGTAGTATGATTATACTTGGATAGATATACTTGGTCTTTAAAAGAAAAGTAATTTATTTTCTCATTAAAAGAGCAGCTCTGGAAAATGCTTTCTCTTTAAAGTTTGTTTCTTTTTCAACCAAAACAAGGCTGAGAAAAGAAATATTTGGGCATAAAAATTACTTTCAGACTTTTCAGTCTTTTTATTGGGGCTTTTTTAAAGGGCAATAGAGGTGAGAAATCAAAATGGTACCCAAACGAAGATCAGGGTCCTATTATACATACCTTGTATAAAGATGGAGTTAAAGATGTCTTTAAAAAATATCCAGATCACTGGTGACTTGGAGGAGATGAATGCCCTGTGTAAAGGGAAGGATATGAGTCAGACAGCTTTTATCTAAGGTTTCTCAAACACAAACTGCTGCGAGACAAGGTGATTTTCAGTTGGAGAATACAGATTGGGACTTCAGATATTCTCTTTGGTACTCATTCAGACCTAATGTGGAGATATTTGCAGACCTGGGTGTAGAATTCTAATTCACAAACTGCAGTGTGAGGTTTTGGATCCACAGATTTCCACCACCTCACCCCACTGCAGCCAGAGGTACATGGAGGGTCCCTGCCACAACAGTGCTGCTGTGGAGCATAAACCTCTCTCTGCCTTTTGATTTTCCTGGGTTTATTTGCTCACTGACAGTTCTTAATATCTTCCTTCTCTAATCCTCTTGTATTTTCCTGAACCTCCCTCTGTTTTCCTTGGTATAAAAATGGAAAATCGGGAAGAGCTCTTTGGAAGCATCACTATTGTTTGTGTGCTTTGTGTTAAGATCTTAACTTTGTCTTGCATTCTTGCACATTTCCTGAAGGAATTTTTTGAGGTGTGAAAGGCTGTCTGGAGAGCCTGCCCTTGTATCTTTGAGTAATTGCAATATTTAAAATTGTGTAGGATGTGGAGTCATGCAGTGTGGCCTAGTGCACAATTAACATCTGTTGGGTAGTTTATTCCTCTGGCGCGTTTCCAGCTCGTGCTGAGAATGTGAGTGTAGAATAAGTCAAACAATTTGCCCAAGTTCTTCAACCAGGTAATGGTGGCTCATGCAGCACTTGAGCAATTATATACATTTATGCAGTGGGTGTTAACAAGTGACTAGTGAAATAAGCATTTTGTGACTACTGCAGAATATTTTTGTAAGTGTTTCCTAGAAGGTTTGTGTACTGAATTTACTGGACGCTGGGATGTTTACATTTGTCAGAGTGCCTAGTTTATTAGCAGGAAAGAAAAATCAATACCTAAAGAGGAGAGGAAGAAGGAGAACTGCATGATGATAACATAGATACAACTGCTAATTTAAAAATGAGGAAGAATTTGTTGGCTTTAGTTTTCACTGTGTTTTAAAAAAATGTATCTTGCCCATTTTGTCCTTTTTTTTGCACTCATTCAGTTTCACATAAAGCTATTAGATGAATTTTTGTTCTATCGTGGTTGATAAAAAATGCATGTTTTATTAGATAATTTGTGTAACAACTATTCAGCATTCTGTAGAGAGCTGGGAGCTGTCCCAGTCACTGCAGTAATCTAACTGTTAGCAATAACATTTTGCACAGTGGTCATGGAACGAGTTCCTGGTGCAGTTTCTTCTTATTGCTTCCTAGAGTTTGGAACTGTTTTGAAACAGTAGAAAGAAACAATAATTGTGCTGCTAAGCACCAATTCAGTTGCTAGAGTTGCTGCATTACTTCAGTCCTTAAAAATATTTACTGTGTTAGTGTCTGTAATATGAGTGGGATTAGGTGTAGTGTTCTGGAGGATTGCTGTAAAATACAGTCAGATACCTTATTTATGGTTTGTTCCCGAGTTGGTTTTGTTTGGTGGGTTTTTTTTATTTTTCTTTACCTTATCACAGTCAAATTATGTGAATTATGTGGCACAGCTGTGCAGTGCCACAATATGGCAGCAGAGATGTCTGTGTCATAAAATGCTGTCTCAACGGTTACAAGACTGGATTTTCAAACAGACTGATTCTTAACTGCTTCATTTCCATTCTGTTTGGGTAGAACTCCATTTTTTGATACATTCAGAAGCATGAAGCAGTCCCTTTAGCTTTGTAAATCCATCCCCAGCAATCCTGAAATGACCGCTTGGCTGCTCCCAACCACTGTGGGCATCTGACTTTACCAGGTACCCTGTTCTCCGGTACTCAAAGAGACACAAAACTCATGCTATTCCAGCAGATTAGCCCTAGTTAATTTGAAGTTAGGGCATCAGAAATCTTGTCTTTCTCTATTTATTATGACCAGAAACACCACTTTAGAGCTTTCCATTCATAGGAAGAGGGAGCAAGGGATGCTCCATTTACTGCTGGCAGGTCCAGTAGTCAGGGAAGCTTTGGGACAAGGCATAGTCTGGCTTAAATCCTTGCTCTGGGCTGACTGGAGATCTGGAGACCACGTGGTGTTTTCATTTGCCCTCTAAAAGGACAATGCAGTGATGGTAGTTACTGACATCCTCAAGGTTATTCAGAATTTATGGTTCTCAGTGACTTTGATTATCTTTGAACTGGGCCCTTGGAGAGATACTTTATATTTGGGCAGAAATAGAAGTCTTAAGAGCATCACACTGGTGTCTTTAAAGGATTTTAATTTTCCTGGCTTAATCCTTTGATCATCTCTCCCTTTTTGCAGATCTTCAGTCACTTTTCATCAAATGGGTTACACATTTTTCTTTGAGGCTTTCGTAGGCTACCTTCAGACTACCAATGATTTCTGACTTAGTATTGCTTTTCATCTTCAGGGAAGTTGTCAATACTGCTGCCAGCTGTCATAGTGGTTTTAATCTGATGAATGCACTGGCTGTGTGTTTATTTTTATTGTTAATATTTTGTTTAAGCTATAAATCCTACTCCAAATAATACTTTGCATCTTGCATGCCTGTATGCAGTCCTGAGGTTGTAACTTCCAATTTCTTTTTGTAAGCCCTAAACCAGTTTGAAATTAAAATATGTTAGTACATATGTGCTTCATTACTAAATGAACTTTCAGGATTTCATTAGCATCTGGTGTGTTGCTTAATGTCTTCTTGTAAAGCTAATTAAGTGTTATGCTATAATGCATAATTGTATTTTATTTTTTCTTAGCAGTACAGCAGGCTGCTCTAGGAAAGAAATAAGTGAATGATCGAGACCATCATTGTGTGTTTTATTTAGATCCTCTGCATTCTCTTTTAATAACAACAATAATCACCACAGTGGCCAGACATGTAAATGTCTAATTTACAGATGCAGTGAGCTTATTATAACTCCAGAAGAATTCAGTGGTACCTGCAGCTGCTCTGCATGTTTGGGCTCAGATCTGTAATGACTTCTATTTCTTAATTTTAAAACAAGCTAGTGCATCAGCTGCTGTTTTTAAAATGTGCTGTATGGCATAATTACAGTGTCTATCTGAATTACCTGCCCACAGCAGTGACCCCCATTTCTGAGCATCATTGAATTAGAAAAGGCTGCATCAGTTGAGCTTGGATTTACCCACTCTATCGACTGCTGTAGCAGGCTCTACTGGGTTCAGGATGACTTTGGGACATGTTGAGCTCCCACTGAGGTAATTTTTGATGGGTTACACCACCTAGATCTGGACTCAGATAACTCTGAAGGCACAGGGAGGTTTCCATCTTACATCAGTGAGCACATCCTGAGGTTGGTAAGTTCACCCTTGCACAAAAGTGAAATCAACTTCAAATTAATTTGCCTTCCTAGCCCAGAGTCTCCTTGTTCTCTCTTTAAAAGCCTTTAGGATCCAGGCAGTCTCTTCCAGTACTTCATTCTTCTTAAATTTTGAGTTCATATGTATAATCAAGTCTCTTTCTAAGTTTAAGCAACCTCCATTTTACTGATGTTTCCTCAAAAGGTTCATGTTACCTGGACTTCTGGTTTTTCTTCTTGATGTCTTGGAATAATCCCACCTGAATCCCAAGCATCTGAATTCATCTATTTAGCCTTAGCACATTGATCTGACTATACCTTGTACCCACAAATGTTGAAATGGAGGTGATAATGTTACCCTGATGTCAAGGTCTTTTGAGGGTACTTTCATAAAAGATTATGAATCTCTCTAATAAGACACTTGTAAGCACATAAAGCAGTCAGAATGGCATGTAACCCTGAAAAAATCTGCTCTGCAATGGTACAGATCTGGGTTTAAAAATAAGAATAAATGTAATTGTCTTTATGAAAGACAAGAAATATTCATTAATTGTGCACAAGTCTTACCCATGCTACCTGAGGTTTCTCCAAACGGTCTCACTTATGTCAGTCTTCAGCTTTTATCTGCTGTTCTCATTCAGTGAAACACCACATTTTCCTGTTTAACTGAGCAGAGTGGGCTAACTAACTATTTTAGCAAATATTACCTTTCGGGTGCTAAACACTGGACCTTCCTTTTGAAATCTGTCAAAGCCTTCAGTGGCTCAAAGGACCTATAGTGTGCTGAACCATGTAATGCTATATTGAAATGTCAGGTGCAGAATAGGGTGAAACACCTACACTATTATTGAGTGGTTGCTCTGCACTAAGGATTTGATTCAAGGCTACTGGATGAAAAGCTTTTAGACCAGTCTGCTGTGTTATGTGGACCTTGTTCCGTGAGGTTTTCATTTGCAATCCAGGCTTCATGATCTGGCCATTCTTCCATGGTATCAAAGAACCACAAGAAGAACTAGGACAAAGAAGAATAATTTAAAGTCTGCAGAAGTTGTTTGCTGACTGATTGCATGTCCTTTATGAAATGCCATCCTTGCTGGCACCTGAAGAACCAGCACCACAATCCAGTGCCCTTCTGGCCTGACAAAAAAAGAACAAGAGTGACACAAAAGAATAGCAGTGTATACAATTCTCTTTGTTCCTTAGCAATACCACAAGGTTTTTCTTTGCCCAAAAAAACACAGAATAAGCAATTGCAGCACAACAGTGGCTCTGGCTGAAAAGTCCAGTGTTCTCTGCATGTGATAGAGCACACACATTGTGGTGCTCTGCCATCTCAGAATCATAGAAACAGAATAAGCTGAGTTGGAAGGACCCACAAGGATCATTGAGTCCAGCTCCTGGCCCTGCACAGGACAGCCCAAGAGTCACACCCTGTGCCTGAGAGCATTGTTCAAATGCTTTTTAAATTCTGTCAGGGTTGGTGCTGTGACCACTTCCCTGGGGAGCCCATTCCACTGCCCAAGCACCCTCTGGGTGAAGAACCTTTTCTAATATCTGACCTAAACCTCCCCTGACTCAGCTTCAGGCTATTCCCTCAGGTCCTGTCACTGATGCTTCTCTTAGTAATCAGCACTTATATGAACCTCGCAGGATTCCTGAGCTGCAGTGCCACTGAGCATGAAGGAATCATGCTGAGCACTTGCTGTGGTATAAATGGGACAATCTTCTCCCACTCAGCTCTATTAGGAATCTTTTCTTAACATTTGAACACATCTCAGCATAAACTATTCCTTAGTAGCTGGGGTTTGATGTGTATTGTTAAACAGCTGTATTTAAATGTAACTTTGCAGCTATTTGTAGGTTTATTTGTGTTCTGCAAAAAGGATGTTTTCAGACTTCTTGTTTAGGTGGAGGCAGAGGCAAGAGGGAAGCAAAATATGGAGGTACTTAATATTATTTTCAAATATTTAAAAAAAAACTTCAAAGTTTCCGTCAGAATACCAAGAAAAAAGCTGACAGCTGATAAACAGACTGAAAGAAAAATAGAACACATGAGATTACATTTATTTGTTGTCAGTCTGTGATGAAAACCCAAATGTATTGCTAAAATTAAAGTGTTGGAAGAATCAGTTCCTAGGCTTTCAGACAAACTTGTTCCAAGAGCTCTTCAGTGTCATTAGTTTCTTGTTAATGATGTGTTCTGATTTGTCTGAAATGAGACACTTTTGATGTATAATTCTGAGAATTCAGAACAAAAGTGTTCAGACATAGAATTTCTCACTTTCTCAGTTGCAGTGGTTTATTGCAGTTGAATATATAGTTATACTTGGGATAAATGGTTGTATTTCTCCTTTGTCAGTTCTTCTCCTTTGCCTTCCTGAAGACCCTTGTTGGTCAGTTCTTTCTGAAGGAGATGAGTTTTGAGCCAAAGATTCTGAACTGATTAAATCTTTTGCAGTTCTGGGTTCTGAAATTATTCCTCATTTACAGGAAATTTGTGTCTGACCCACAGAGCAGCTTTTCTACCAGTATTTACTTTCTTCCTGCAATTCCCCAGCTTTGCCCTTTGCCAGCCCTCTTGGGAAGTGAGGTGATCCCAGAGCTAGAACTGGCAGGTGGGTCTGTATCTAACAACTTCTCAAAATTTCCCTCAAGGGAGCTTGTCTTCAGCTTTGCAGTAGTTGTAGAGGCTAATGTCTGATTTCAGCTCCAAGCACTATAGGAATATGTAGTTTCCACATGCTTTTCTAGTTCAAATCCAGTTTTGAGTATATTTTCACAAAATTACCCAGACAAACTCTAATGTTCTTATTAATTTCTGCATACAGAACTGAACTTGGGCTTGACAGCCAACTGACATTTCCCAGCAAGTAAATCCCTAAACTGAGTTTTCTGTGTGGGATGCCAGACTGTCTTTGACCTTGAGTGCAAATGGCATCATGTTATCTTTGTGGTTTTAGAAACTTGCTACTTGGGCATCTACTCTGGAAACTCATGTCTAAGCTCTTCCCCTGTCACTGGAAGTGCAACAGATGGGAAAAGAGCAGCACAGCAGATTTCTGTGGCACCCCCACAGCCCCCTGCTTGCCCACAGTGCTGAGTGTCTTAAATGAGTGTCATAATTTAAATGTGTCCAGTAGGAACATTGTGTTGTCTTAGAGTGTTGGAGCTTCCTGATATCACAGGAATAAAGGAGTATCAAGTTCTTAATGAGTCTCAACAGATATCTTAGTCCATTAGCCACTGTTGGAGGTAACCACACTACAAAATTAACCTTTCTAGAATCTTTCTGTGGGCAATGGGGAGAAACAGCGATTCAAAACAGCTCCGGTGGGGTCCCAGTCTGAGTTGTTCTCTGGAGAAGCTCATCTCACCCCAGGAGGTGATCAGGAAAGGTGCCATGGCTCACTGGGCTGAAGTTGGTTTTTGTTCCTGCTGCTGGGCTCCCTCCTGTGCTCCTGCCTGCCCCAGCCGGGATCTGCCCTTGCTGACCATCCCTGCCCTGTGAAATGAAGCTGCAGGAAAATGCTGGACTTTGCTCTACTAACCCAACACAGTTAATTTGTTTGGATTTTCTGAGAATATACTTATTTCTCTAAAAACAAATGGGAGCATTCTGGTACATGCCAAGCAGATATGCTTTAGTAATACAAGTTGACATCCTTGGAACAGGCTTTTCAAGATATGTGGTGATGCATGTTTGAGACATTATGATTTTAAATGAACGTCTAAAGTGAAAATTAGCAAGGTGGTGTAATTTATTAAACCTGATGGGTTTTACGCACACACCTGCTGTTGGATCAATTATTGCTAATCTATGTTCACTGTAGTATAAATTCAATATACTGATTAATTCCAGTTGTTTGATGTAATATGAAGCTTTTTTGTAACATCTAGACCACAGCTTAACCAGTTGTGATTTCATGTTAGTTACTGTAACTCTAACACTACAATTTTACTTGTAGTTAAAGAACAAACTGCAGTTAGACAGGCAGGAACACTCATCTTTATTTCCAAGTAATTCTGAAAATAACCAAGTTCAAAAAGCAGTTCAATTATGTAGCACTGACTGCAGAAATGAATATTTCCATTTAAGAGTGTTTGATTTGTAATTGATTTAGTTTCCATCTTTTTAAATTTTTTTTTAGCTCTCACTTTTCCATTAGTCTAGATCAGACTTCTAAGAGAAGTTTGTTTCGTAATTACTTTTTACATCTTTTCCCAAACATAGTCATTGGTGTTACCATTTATATAGAGCAATTTTAGTTGGCAATTTTGTGATGCAGCCCCAAAATAAGGTTGTAATACTGAGCAATACTTCAGTTTGGTGTGAACTCAACCCTATTAGAAACACTGTAAATCAATAAACTGGGGTGCCATAAGGTCCAGCACTGTTTCTGTAAAGACATATCTGCAACACAGTGTCTGGATCATCTCCAAGATGCTCTGAGGGAAGCCATAATCTCAAGAGGAAAATTATGAGTTTTTCTGCTGTAATGAAAAACTCCAGCAAGGTGTTGAAATGGTGCTAACTCAGAAAATCATGAAGTACCCATCAAGTTAGGCTTTACTATGTAAAGTAAAATCAGCTTAGAACTAATTTTGACCATGCAGATGGTTCTGTGTGATCTATGTTGAGATCAACATTTACCTTCCCCTTCATTTTGAGCATCTTTAGGCCATGCAGTGATATGGAAAACAATGAAGGCAAATGAGAGGCCTCCTGGATGCTCAATAGTCTGGTGTCTTACAACACAGTAGTAAATACAGGATTTTTCCTTAGGATATTGAGAGACTTTCAATAGGAATGACAAGTACGAAAATTGGAAAGATTTTCCTGGAGTAAATGGTTTCTGGGTGAAATAACCATAATTGAAAACGATCAGATTTTAAATTTTCCATATGTTTGATTAGGTTATTGCTGTCACTGCTGTGACAATCGAAGGACCAGGAAGATAGCAAATATTTAAGAATTGTGTGTAATTTAGAAAGGCTCTTTTGGAAGGGATGTACAGTTCTCCCACTGCCTGCTTTTTTGCCTCTCACTGCAGTGGTGGATGAGAGCAGCTGCTTGTTTCTCTGCAAATACATTTAATTATTGTCTGCATGATTGTGATGGGAACTTATGGTACTTGGAATAAACCCCATGTATTTATCCCCTTCTGGAAAATATGGGACTTTCTGTATAATTCTTTTTTTTTTTTCAATTGTAATTCAAATATATGCTTTTCTTTTACTAATTTGTAAGATTAATTGCTTCTCATCTTTATCCTTTCATGATTCTTCCATGGTATTTACAGAAGTTGTGCCATGTACAAACTGGTAGTCAAGACTTCAGGGCCAGAGGAGAGCATGTTACAGGGATAAAACGCACTTGATGTACAGAGTCTGATAGTTTAAGTAAGAGATCAGAGCTTCAGGGCCCCAGAGTCAGTGAGAAAATTTTAATCCTGCTCTTTTCTGACTGTGGAGAACATTCCAGACACAAGGCTGCTGCATCAGAGCTTTCTGCAGCACTTCTACTTGTGGCTGCTGTGGGTTCAGTCCCTGTTTGGAGATGTCTTCTCCCCTGCTGGGCCCTGGGTGACTCTGTCCCAGTTCTAGATTGCAGAACTTAACTTGTGAGCACCTAATTAGACCTGTCTGTAAGTGAGAGGTGCTCTGGGTCACAGGGCAAGTCTGTGACAGAGAAGCAGAGTCCTGATGTCCAGACACTCAAACCAGTAAGAGGTTGTGAGGTTTGGTAGAGCTGGAAGCAAATAATCTTACAAGCAACTACTTTTATTCAAATTCATGTGTTGTTGATTAAAAAAAAAAAAAGAGGTTTTTAATTCTTTGGGTTTTTACTGAAGTAGTCTAAACCAATACCAGTTTAACACTTGTGACCTGCAGATCTCTCCTAATGTGTGTAATCGTCCTGTTCCTAGACACACACGCACCACTTATTGATAGATTCCAACCTGTCAATACCTTCAAAAAAGCCGGAAAAATTATTTTATTTTAAATCCTAATTTAATGATAGGAGAGGGATAAGAGTAGTATTAGCCTGAGGCAATGAATAGGTACATTTTGCATAAACTCTTATTCTTTAGCCACATGAAAATAAGCTTGTAAATCCAGTGTCAAATTCACACTGGTGATGATAGTAATGGATGGTTCTGCAGGGTTGGTAATAAGGTCCTATGCTTTTGCAGCAAGAGGTTCTCAGTCATTCCCTGCTATTATTATTATTGCATTTCTTGTGATTTTAACAGGAAAGTTTGCCATAATAGAGCAATCAATTCAAAATACTTCTCTGGCATTGTCTTCCCTTTTCCTGTGGCTCCTTGGTTTCTTTTCTCTCTTAAATCACCCCCATCGTTAATCCTGTGTCTCACACATTCACATTAAAGTGTCTTTTACGCTATGGCTGCATGGGGCCACGTGCACTGTGTAAAGATACTCCTGGTAGCTCTGAATGAGCTCACTCAAACAATGGGGCACAGAATTGCACTGTCTGGGTGCCATCCATTGTGTTCTGCTTCTCATTAGGACTCTGGCAGAGCCAGCTCTGCTCTTTTGATTGATGCAGTACTGAGCCAGGTAGAAATCCTCTTAGTAGCATTGTGCAAGTAAGATGCAGCAATTTGAGAATGTACAAATCAATAGAAAGGCACGCCCTTAAAAAAACCCAAACTTTTTTTCTTCCACTTTAGAACTGTGTTGCTTAGAGAAGAAATTAAAATGGGTAAGGGTACAAGTAATCTCATGGATTATGCAAAGTGGACAAAGCTATATTTAAAACCATATTGAAATGCTGTCGTAGTCATAAAATATCCATATCTGATTGAAGCTAGAAAAGATATTTAATGAGGAAGAGAACATAGCTTAAAATAAATGTGAAGTGGATGTAACTGTGAGGTGGTATGACATAAATTGAAGCAGGTTGAACTGAGTAACAGAGCTGAGTTTCTAACAGCACATGAACATGATTTGCTGGGCTGCACAAGAGTGTCATAATGAGGACAGAGCTGGGAGAGGAAGGATAGTCTTTCTATATTAGTCCTTTGAAAAATGTGGATCAGCTTCAAAGATTTAAACTGGGATAAAATTTGAAAGAACCAGAGATCTTTTAGATTTAATCTAGACTTTACAGTATTGTGGTTTTAGTATGGTGTAATCTCTGGCCTTCAGCTTTAGTTTGTGACCAGCATGTGATTTTTCTCACTGAATATGGAGTAGAGAAGGGTGTTCCCTGTTTGGCTGTTCTATGCCAGCTGGTTCCTGGCTGTGGATGAGTACAGTTATTCACTCCCTGAGGAGGGCAGTGCTTGTTTAAGCTGTGATGTTTCTGCTGCAGCATCCCTCTTCTCTCAAGCTGGATGGGTCCCCTCTCTCTGCTGCTGGGACTGGATGGGGAAAAAAACAATAGGGCAATTTCAACTGTCACCTGTTCTGCTTGTAGCCAGTCATCACCCATAGCATGTCCTAACTCCTCTCCATTCCCACTATCTGATTTTGCTGATGAGTTTCTTTTGAAGGTGATGTGGTTATGCAGCAGCACAGCAAAGTACTTCTATAATGAGCACTGAGGGATCCTGATATCTACCAGATGCTCCCAGTAGATTTAGTCCAAATGAACTGGGCCATCTCTTCCTGCATGTGTCCACCCATGTCAGCCAGGTGGTGCAGGAGAACACCCTGCTTGTATTGGGATACTTGTCCTTATTTCATCTGAGTGTCAAGGCACAGAGATACACCACCAGTGTTTAAATTAGTTTATTCCAGTCAGTGCATTTTATTGTCTTCACTTCTAAGGGCCAGTGATGTGGAACACATTAATTGGCACTTGTTGGGATGTAGGGGGCTTCTCAAGTGGTGAGGGTTTTAAACACCACTCAAATAATAATGCCATTACCTAAAATTTTGTTCAAACCATCAATGAACTTTAGAAGAGGCCATTCCATGTGTAAAGTAATACTGGGAGAGGAAGTAAGAAAGATGTTAAAAAAAAGTGAAAATTGTTTATCGGTTCTGTTTGTTGCACAGTTCCCAAAATCAATGTGTCTGCAAATGTAACTTGTCTCATAAATCATTAGGTCACAAACCTGCACAATGTCAATGTGTTGGTGCTATCCTATTAAATTAAATTACTAACCCAGGTAATACTTAACAGCACATTTCAAATGGAACAATGTTTTAATGTATTGAGGATGCCTAATAAATATAGCAGTCAGCTAGTATGATTTAAAATCTTTTAGGTGGAAGAAATACTAGAGGGAGATAAAGGAGAATGGAAAAAAAAGCCATCTAGTTCACTAGGGATATAATGTACTGAAATATTGGTCTGCCATAATGACAGATGTTCTATAAATCCCTACCCAGTAATTATCAAAGATGGGTTGGATGGGTCATACTTGGATTTGACACCTTTGAACACAGGGGGGTTGATAGACTTATAGATAACTGTCTCTCATTTGAGCTTTGGGGAAAACTAAAAGGTAAACTCTGAACCTTATTTTTACTCAATATTCCCTGCAACTGTGTTTATAAAAGGCAGGGACAGACTGTCATCTCCTGAGGAGAACAGTGAAATATGTTGGCTTACACCTATTCCAACCCACAGAAATGTTAAGGTTTGAGCACTCAGGTTGTTACCCATTATGCATTAAAGCATAAAAATGGCACTTGCAATCCCACATTACGTTTGGCACAAGGAAATGAAAGCCCAGCACTACTGGCCAAAATTCACCCAAATAATGGTGTTTTGAAAGAGTTGTACAACCAGTGCATCAGACTTAATCCTTGCCACATTTTTTGCCATTCAGTGTGAACTTCTGTGGCTGTGTTTATCTCCTCCAAGGACAACATGCAAGTCAAATCCCAAAATTTGATCCCTCCCAAGCTGTAGGAAAAAGACCACTGCAGGAGACAAAGGAAACAAAGGAAAAGATTATTTTTGAGTAACAGAAGCTCATGTGTTACTAATTTCAGTTGTTTGGCAAGAAGAAAGGCACCATGAGAAGGGGTTGGTGTGTGGTCACAGTCTGGCATCCTATGGAGAATTAAGCAGCTGAAACAGATTGGAATGGAATGGAATGGAATGGAATGGAATGGAATGGAATGGAATGGAATGGAATGGAATGAAAGATACTTCGTAATGAATCTTTATATTTATTGTGTAATGCACAATCTAAAATGTTGTCTAGCAGTAGATTTCCCAGTGTAAGCTCCATTTTTTGGTGTGTTTTGAATACAACAGTATATACAAATTTTTGAAACGTGGATAACATCGGTTTTAACAGGAAAATATAATGTTATTCTCTAACACTTGTACTGGTATATAATGCTAATGACTGTGATTAGGCTCCAAATCTTACAGATTGACATGGTCTTTATTTTTATGAGGTATTTTATGGTCATTTTAAATTATGGCATAAAACATTTATTGTTTTGTAAAGAAAAAGAAAGTGTCTATCTGTAAGACCTGAATTATATTGAAGTTCAAGCCACTTATTAGGATGTATTTTACAATTTGTTTTGTTAAGCGTAGTGGTGATGGAGCATTTTTACCCAGCACCATCACCAGGCAAAGCTTTGTTCATGGAGTACCTGTTCTTTGGGTAGGGATAGGGAAAATAGCAAACATGGTAAAGTTTTGGTAAATATGTTTAGTCTGCATAGTCAGGTAGAATTCTAATCCTTAGCAAGGTATACAGGAATTTTGTGTAAACTTAAAAATATTGGATTATCTAACAAAGTTCATCATAAGCTAATTTTATATATTGTGCTGGTCCCTATAGAAATTACTTAATGCCTGTTTGCTGCTTTATTCTTGTAGTGAAGGTTCTTTGTTCATGTGTTTGGGAGCTCTATTTCACATTTTCCTTCATTGCCACTTCACATTTTTCTGGCCTTCTGTTTGCCAGCTGCATTGATTTTCATAGTCAGGATATATTTCCTACTTTCTAATAGATTTCTGTCCACTTCTCCCACCTCTAAATCAATGTTTTTAATACTTCAAGAACTCATCAGTAAGAATGGCTGTAAAATTTAGTCACTTCCTTGACAGTTGTTTCTTTCTTGATGCTGAAAGCTATTTGCACTCAAAATTTCTGTCAGATACGGTAATTATTATTTTTTTGACTGGAATTCACTGAGGTCAGTCTAAAGCAAACAATTTCATTTCTGTAATTTCACTGGAAATAAAACTTGTAAAAGAGTTAACTAAGTTAAGGGCTTTCAAAGACTTCTTTTGAAAGATCAGGTGTACTTAGTTCATTGTTGCAAAATACATTCACAGTTTCACAGATCACAGGGCTAGAGCCACATGATTGGACATGGGGCAGTCCCCCTTATACTACGCATCTCTGTCAGCCACTGATTCTGTATTTCCTGCATTGTTTATTACAAATTCTAAAATTCAGTGATGTGAAACCAGCAGATTTAAGCAGAAAGCAACTTTTTTTTTTATTAGAGCTCAAGAAATTAGATGTTTAGATGTCCTTAAGCAGCCTGAAGCGCAGTCTTTGCCTTGAAGGGATCATACCAGAGATGAGATCTAGTGTGTTCTCTGCCAAGTAGGTAATGCTGGATTACAAACAAGAATGCATTGTACCTACCTTGTTCCCTAAACAGTGCACTCATCTTCATTAAGAGTCTGCTTTAGCTGACACAGTGCCTGAACCCTCTGTGTAGAACTATAGCCATGCTGAGACCAGTTGAAAAGCTGAATTGAATGTTTACAGTATTTTATTGTAACTCTTTCCATGTAGCACTCACATTACTTACAGATCAATTCAGTCTTGATGGTTTAATTTCTTTTAATAGGAGGAGGAGGAGGATGGGAAGAATTTCATAATCAATCAAACAACTGAATATATCAGTTTTCATTCATGTGCAAAGTAAATATTCATTGACATGTCTGGCATGCATACCTTCCTGTAATTGTAATAAGAACAGCATGTAACATTATAATGTGCTTACATTATAATTTAATAGACTTCCATTATGTTGTAATTGCATATTACTATAGGTAATTTGTTTATTCTTGTTAAAGTTATGTTCTAATTCTTAGTCCTAATCTGTATACCTTGGGGAAGCACTGGAAAGTTTGAAATGAGACTGGAAAACTGTTGCCCTGCTCAGCAACAGAAGTAGGAAACTAGACCTGACTCTGCATTTCTGACCAGTGGAACAGACAAGTGGAGTCTAGTTTGTTGGCCCTTGCAATTGAATTCCTAGATAGCAGGAAAACCTCCTTCTGTCTTCACTGGAGTCAAAGCTGGGAAGATCTATGGCTACTTTTGGAATGCCACATGTGGGGGATCTCAGCTTTGGGCTGGTGGTTGTTTCCAGACCCTCAGGATACAGGGAGAGTTGTGTTGATTTGCATGGAAAAGTTGTGCCTGTTAATGGAATTGTTTCAGGTTGATCATCACTTGTTGTTACCCCTTTGGCTGGGTCTTTGGAACTGACACTGGGATTTTTTTTTTTTAAATTAAGTAAAATATATCCATTTAAATCAGAAACTAAAGGGCTACACTTCGTGAGCTTGGAGATTTATGCTGATGAGAATGGCCATCATAGCTTCTTTTGGGAATCCATTCTTGACAGGGGTGTTTAGAGTGATTTCTAGGATATTGTCCCACCCTAAACATAGGGGATACACTGTAAATCCATAGGAGGAAACTGCTTCTGCCTTACTGGAGCAAGTGGGCAGGACCAGGTGTTGATAGAAGTCTCACTTTGACAGACAGACATAAGCAACACGACAGAAGTCACCTTCCAGCCATACTGGAGATTTGTTTCAGAGACAGAGGCATCCAGCAAATAAATTGATAGGGATTTAAAAAACATACACAAGGATTTATGTGCTTAAAGAAAAGCAGTATGGTACACTGGAACAGTGGTCCTTTGTTCAGCACTGAATGAAGCTTTCTTCCAACATGAGGCATGGTCTTTTCCAGGAACCATTCTAACTCGCTGGCACATTCCACTTATGAATAGTGTTAGACTGGGTGTATGAACCAATCTTTGTTCTGGACTTCGTTTGCAGGCCGTGGCTTCTATTATATTTAAGTACTTCTCCTTGAAGCTCTAAATCAAGGGCAACTTCGAAAGTGGGCAGCTTTTATTAAATGTAATTACTTTAATCTGAAGCTTATGCTAAAGGTGAGACTCCTAAACAAGGGTAGCCACTAAATTAGAGTAGCTGCAGTTAAGAGCATGAATAGTAAAAGTACCTCTATTAAATAAGGGGTAGTAACTGATCAGTGAGGGATTATAAATGAAGCTATGTGAGCATTGTGTATTATGCTGTTCCCAAAACCAGACATCACTTCTCCATATTTCCTCTCTTGTAAATGACCATAAGATACATAACGTCTGTATCCTTTGAACGAGGGTTCAAAGCCCAACGAAGTTCAATGCAACACTCTTACTTGGTTATATCCCCTTATTTCTCATTGAGCATGGAAAGATTTTAAAAGAGAACACAGGACTTTCACTGGCAGTGTTGGACTCAGGAGCAAAAAGCCAAGAATTACTTTCCTGTTATAGAACTATTTATTTTTCTTTCTAACCATGTTTTTGACTCTGTTCATTTGTGGTCTGTCAAATTAGCATGTCCTCCCAAAACTCATGGGGCAGCATATAATTCTTTCAAGTGACCTTTTCCTGTTTGCCATCAGACCTTTACCAGAACTATGATGATTCACTGACTGTCATTCCCCCCAAATGATTCTAGGGGTTTATTTTACTTATTAAATCCCAAATTTTATATTCCTGATTTGGGAGAGAAATGGATGTAGTACTTATTGACTCCTCTGTAGCAGATGGCAGTAGTTTTCACCCAGCATTGAGGTCAATATTTAGGCAGCAGTCCCCCCACATTCCAGACATGAACTGAAGATGCAGGAACTAGAGAATATTAATGTCTTGCCCAGTGCATCATTGAAGAAAAAAATGAGCTGGATGACTAAACTACCTCTTTTAATGGAATGCTCACTCATTAGTAGGCAGGTTGGGAAAATAGAATGTGTTCTTACTGGGATACAATACCACCAAAATACAGAGAACCCAACTCTGGTTTCTATGTTGACAGTTAAAACTAACAGCAGGTGAAAAAATAATTGAAATAGGGTGAGTTTTCTTTGTGTGGTTAAAGGAAGCAGATAAGTGCAGTTTCATGCAGGGAACAGATCAGGTAAATATCATCTTTACAGTATTTATGCTTTTTGAGCAACTGGAGCAATTTCCATTTCAGTTTTTAAGAAACCATTCTCAGATCTAATACTGACTCAATCACCTCTGAAATATTTTTCAGCAGTGAGAAGTCATCTAAAGTGGCTTATTTTCTTCACTGTTGTTTTCCTCATCGCACACATCAGTTCTTCTGTCATAGCTTTTCAAAGACAGTCTGTCAGCATGCAGACTGCTGTATCAGAGGCTTTATTTCTGTAACTGTTGTGTGGGAGAGACTGAGCAAAGGGAAGAGAGCTCTTTGTCTCAGTATTAGAGTTCATCTTGAGAATTTTGCTTCAAAGCCCAGCACAACATAGACAATTTCTTACTCTCTCATTTTCTTTATAAATAAAATATCCTGTGTAAAGTAAGTGTTGTAAAAGAAAACAAACCCCCTCTTAATAGTCACTTTTAAATTCAGCTTAAAATACAGTGACATAGCCCATAGTGGTGCTCATCCAAGTTATTAACTTCTAACGCCTTGGAATATGTAAGGACCAAAATCTGTTTGTCAGTTCTAACCCTACTGTTCAAACTGAAGACAGCTATTAAACCCAGAAGTAACAATTTTAACTTTACCATGAAATTACAACTTTAAATTTTCCATGGTAGTTAGTACCCAACTCTGCAATGGAATTTTTTTCTCTTTTTTCTGGTGCATTGCTTTTCATATGGAAGTTCTGATATGATCAGCTAACCAGACAACTGGTGTCTTACTCTCTACAATGCTTACTTTCACAATGACTATTCAGGGGATGTTGTAGGGGCTGAAGCCAGGAATTTATTCTCACATGTCAGTGTAGGGAAGCACAATTTGCATAGAATGCTAGAGTACACTTATTTGTTGACTGGTTCTTTTTTTTTTTTCAGCTGGGAGCTGTTATCTTGTATTTCAGCAGTTCTTCTTTCCAAGATTTATGAATCTTCCCTCATTTTCAAAAGGTTTTGCTTTGCATTAAATAACAAATTAACCACCACACTAGAAAAGCAATGACGCAGAAGAAACAATAAGAAAATGAATAGCACTTACAACAGCTAGAAAATGAAGAGTTAAAGTTGAACCTGGTTTAGCAAATTTGGAGGTGACGGAAGCATCCAGAAAATCATTATTTGGATTGAATTGTGGGTCTTAATCTGAGAAGGGGCTCCAAGTAGTCTTTGTTCCTGCAGCTGTAAAAACCCATTAGAAATTTACATTTTGAGCAATATTTTTTCTCAGATGTTTATGCTTCACTGCTGTGCGTGTTCACAAGCACTCTGACCTAGGTCACTGGGAATCTCGCTGCCATCTCAGATCCATTCCAGCTGGACCAGAGGCTAATTCTAGCCATTTGCTGAATCTTCAGTAGGTTTCATTTGTGAGTGCAAATGGAATTATTTTGGATACAATTTTTAATGCTTTCCTTCAGATAGAGTGGATAATTCCAAATCAACAGTTATTACATGATGATGAAAATGGACAGCTTATCACAATCATTACTGGATTTACTATATTAAGGTTTTTCCTATCACTTTGGTGCCTATTACAGAGTCAGTCTGATCATATATGCACAGATATGTGTGGTATGTGCACAGGTTTGTACAGTCATTGCACTTCCAGAGTGCACATGGAGATCTGGAACTGTGATGGATGCCTTTGGATGCACTGTGCTGGCATGTTTGGAGTCTTGGTCCAAAGCAGAAGCATTTAATTGGAGTATTGGTAATCCCATGTACCTGAACTAATGTATGGTCTCCTTGAACTGGTCTAAGCACTTGAGTAACTTTCTTATAAGTTCTGAAGTAATGACTTTAAGCTGTCTTTAGAGCATGTTTTTGAGCCTCTCTTATGTTTTCAGTGAAAGGAAGCAAGTAACAAGATAATTCTCTCTGAAATCTAGTTGGCCATCAGTTGAGATTTTGCATCTTCAATAAGAAAACTTAGTGCAAGATCAGGTTAAGAATGCTATTAAATGACTGGATCCTTAATGTGGGGTTGTTGTCTCACCACACAATGAGCTGGAACTCCCATGGCAGCTCCTGGAGTCTTGTCACTGTCTGCTAGTGACTGATGGCCTTTTGCAGGATGTATCTGCACCTGTCTTTGAACTCTTATTTAAAAATTACTGTTGTCAGGAAAAGAGATCCACCAAAATGGATGACAGGGAGGGATCCCTTCTTTGTCGGTCTGCAGGTTTTCTTGTTCACAGCAATAAAGGAAATCCTTCAAACTGCACCTTCTTCAGTTGATCCAAACAACAGGCATATCTTTAATTCAAACGTTGCTGGAAATTACATGATCCACATTAGAAGTGAATTGTGAAATGTTCTCAAGGAATGTCTCAGGGTAAAGATAGAGTCCAAGAAAACAAGCCTGGAGCTGCACACAACCTTACCTCCCTGGTTGTTCCACTCTTTTAGCTGTAATCAGAACAATTCTGGCCTTGGGAATAATAGGGAAACTGAAATCCAGAGCTATCAATAGAAATTATTTGAATAATATTTTTTTTTTTTAAATTTGAAGCTGTATATCTGGGTGTCAGTCCTGTATGTTTGTGCACTCTGTGCCTTGGATGCAGGGGCAGGACCGGGACAGCCTGTGGGATGGTTATGGCACTTGGGATCCCAGAGCAGGGCCTGCTCAGTTTTCTGCAGTTCTGTGTAATGCTAGATGATAGTCCAGCACTGGAATGTAATGGAAAAGCAAATATCTTAGCAGTACCTACTGCAACATATTTTGTAGAGGAAAATGAAATCTCTCTCGAAATGAGTAACACGTTTTGTCTTTTACTCTTGTAGTTCCTTACCCTACAAATTAAATTTATTTGGCTCTTCTGAGTTTTTGCTTATTAAAAGATAAAAAGACACTCTGCATGTTTTCCTGTGCTCTGCATGTTTTCATGTTCTTTAAGGGCAAATATAATTAGTATTAAAAAGAGGAATTCCTCAAGCTGCTGTTACACAAAATTACTTCATTCAAGTTCACTAGCTTAGCCTCATCTAAGAAATACTTCATAGGAATTTTTGCTTCTGTTTAGTAAGATAAGAAAAATGGCAATAACACAGCTATTGCTAAAAAGAGGTGAGGAGAAGGATCCAGCTGATAACTGTCTGAATTAATTGAATTATTCCTCTGAGAACTGTTTCAATGTAGGTCATTACAAGGGAATGAGGCTGAGGCTTCCCTCTAAAGCCCTGATGCAAGGCCAGTTGACACCAGGAATTAGATTCCTGTTTATTTTAAATAGGAGTTGACTCAAAGCTGAGCAGCTTCTGCTGCAGGCTGTAAAGGCTGACACCCACAAAGGCACTTTGACTCAGTAACACTCAACTTTACACCACCTCAGCATTTGCAGAGAGCCAAACAGAGCTGGATCCACAAAGCTGGAGGCAACCATTTGGTGCATTTCTAACAAAGTCACTTTGGGACTATTAGGCACAAAGCTGCACATCCAAAGACACTCAGATGCCTCAGGGGTTGTCTGGCTCCTCCATGGTCTCCTGCTAACACTTAGGTAATTGAAAAACATGCAGGTACCTATAAAGAGTTTAAGCCTCCAGCCTTAACCTGCCAATTTTAATAGAACTGATATTTTATCAGCCACTAAAACAAGACTGAGACCTTATGGTAATGTGGACTATATTCTCCTGCTTGATCACTGGGATGAAAGAATATCCCCTGATTCCAGACATATTAATTGCCTTTGGAGCCTGCAATGGTAAAGCAACATATAGGGTGAGATTTCCATACATGTGACCCTAAAGGATATGACTTGTCTGTTATCAGTGAAATTGAATAAACAATTATTTCAAGTCAAGCTATCGCATCTTCTCCTCCCATTCTGGAGATGTGTGACAGTAGAATCCACTATCCAAATTTAACAAAAACGCTTGTGTTTGAGAGGCCTGGAACACTTGTGATCCCTGAAATGGTTCACAGATTTGTATTTTATATTGATAATATTTTAACATTTGCATTCTTTGTATTCTTTTCTTTGTGTATTTTTGGGGCATGGACTTACCAAAGAAATGTTGGGGTTTGACTGTTGAGTAGTAGTTAAAAGAAACTCCTTGTGCTGAATTTCAAAATGACAAAACTTAATTAAAAAAGCCCCCCACAATTACATTTCAAGGTAATTCTTACTGTGAGAAAGATGTCACTTACAAAGAGAATAGACCAAAGATTTGTTGGAAAATGGATTCTGCTTCCCTTCCTGGAGTCTCCCTGAATTGTTACCAGGATCTGTGCCTGCCTGATGTTGCCTTGTACATCAGTGCCACCTATTTAGAGTTCTTGCTTCATTGCAAATCTTGTATAATCACCACAGCCTGAAAAAACATTTTAGGTGAAAGCTTCATGATTAATCACCCACTGTAAAGGAATGTCATAAAATGTTAGTTTCTGAAAGATGTGTCATCTTTGGGGAAGAAAAGGCTCTGGGAAGCTTTATGGTGACCTTTCAATATAATTTGAGGGGTTATAAGAAAGGAAGACTGAAAAAGGCTTTTTACCAGCAGTGATAGGGCAAGGGGCAGTGTTTTTAAACTCCAAAGTGGACAGACTTAGGTTAGATTTTAGAAAGAAATTCTTTACTGTGAAGGTGGTGAGGCACAGAACAGGTTTCCTGGAGAAGTTGTGGATGCTCCATCCCAGGGAATGCTCAGGGTGCATGGGCCAGGTTGCATGGGCCTCTGAGCAACCTGATCTAGTGGAAGGTGTCCCTGCCCACGGCAGAGGAGCTGGACTAGTAGCTCTTTAAAAATCACTTCCAACCCAAAACACTTTGTGATTCTATGATACGTATCCATATCCTGATGAAACTCCCCAGCTGAGCAGTGCAGAGGTCTCAGTTGTGTCCCCATTCCTCTGGGGAGAGCCTCACTGTGTCACACCTGGACACAACCCAAGGTATTACTGACAGAGCTTCTCAGGTTAAATGCACTCAAAGCTGGAGCCAGAGACATTTTCTCTTGTAGCTCGTTCTGTGGAAAAGGTCACTGGGGACAGAGGAAAATGAGCTGCCTTTATAGCTGTATTATTTATATTTCTAATTGAAACAGCCTTTGAGGCTGAACATTAAGGAAAGGTAAACAAATATATTTTTCTTTCCAAACTTTAAAAAATATATATATTTGGCTTAGGAAACAACTACTCAATTGCAGAAGGCATGATTAGTTTAAGTTTTCTAGTTGAGAATGTACTTGCTTTAGGTTTTAATGAGACTTTTCCTGAAGTAAATGACCATGTGTTACAAGAGAGCACTGGAATCAGGATCCCAATCAAAACTTCTCCATCAGAGAAAGCCTCATTCTCCCATAGTGGGGTTTATATTATGATTCTCAAAAATATTCGGGTTATTTAGGACTGTTCGGTTTCATTAGAAAGGGGATTCCTAATTCAGCAGATGCTTCTAAAAGAACAATGGCAACTTTAGTTTTTCAAACTGCTTACTGTTGAAAGAAAAAAAATTGTGGTGTATAAGCATCAACCATACATTGTTGCTTTAAGTAAAGGACTTCACTGATACTAGTGTTGTTTGTGTCTTATTAAAATGTCTTTTTTTAAAACTTCAAAATATCTGCTGTTTTCATGTCAAATTTCTGTTCCCCTAAGGATCAGTTTATGTATTTCAACACATACAAAGTAAACTACGTGAAAAATATTGCATTTTTCTTAATTTTTCTTTACCTCTTTCTTACTGTTAGAAACTACAGCCTAATAATCAGTTCAGTATGTCAGTATATGTGACGTGAATACCTAGGAACATCACTGCCTATTTTTGACATGTATTACTCAATGTTTTTTATTATTTGTAGTTTAAAATCATGACTAATGATGTGAGAGAGGGTGTGTAATGTAACTGATTTGCCACAGGATGTTAAAATCATCAAATTATCTTATAATAAGATAAATAAGGCAACTCAGTCCTCCCCTCCACCCTTCTTTTTGCTTTTTGCAGCACCTCTTTAAGTTTTGCATCTCTCTCATTCTGGGACCTATGTACTGCTGACACAAAGCAAACCTGGACTTGTCTCAACAAGCTTTAATGTTTTGTCAGTCAAAAGTTGTTAAAATTGTTGTGTGAGGCTTCATGTAATTGCCTTCTTGTTTCTGTTTTGGACACAGTTATATGTTCTGCAATAAATAGGAAGAAATATATCATAACAATCTCTCTGTATTTAATCTCTCTAGTGTTGTTATGATAACTCCAGGTTGCTGAAAGAACAGAACACCCTTCTCTTGGCAAACAAGTTTTATAAATGAGGTTATGTTTCTTAGTCTCATTATTTCCTTTCTGGAGCAAAATGAAGGCATAAATTAGGGCATTGGGGGAATAGTCGATTTATTATGATTTATCTTGTGCTTTTGGGTCTCTTGGTTTTTTTGGCAGGTGGACAGAAATGGATTGAGTAGCAGAGTCAGGAAGAAAAATAGGTTTATTGAGGCAAAGGCCTGCAGTTACACTTTGTTATATCTTGGTTCTCTCTCACAACAGAATGCTCAATCACAGAATGGTTGGGGTTGGAAGGAGCCTCTGGAGATCCACTAGTCCAACCCTCCTTCTAAAGCAGGTTGTATAGGATTTCATCCAGGTGGGTTTGGAATATCTCCAGAAAATAAGACTCCACAAATTCTCTGGGTAATTCAGTGTCTGTTCAAAGATGCTTTGTAGATTATTCAGCACAATAGTGCCTTCTGCATTTGCTAAATGAATTCCTTCATCTAATGCTTGTTGGGGAGTGGCAAATACCAGTCAGAGGGAACAGTCCTTCTGTTGCCTGATCTGCAGAGTGTGGGTGGCTTGCATCACCCCAGATCCATGTGGGGAAACGCTGTGGGATCTTCTTGGCTCTGCTCCATTCTTTCTGGCCTTGTTGACCCACCTCCACACTAAGTGTCCTAAATTTGTGTGCTGAGCCCCCAGCCCTGCTCTGTAGTAGGGAAGGGAAGCACCATGCCAGGGAAGAGAAGGCTGGGAGAGCTGCCAGAACTGAGCCAGCTCCTCTCCTCCTGGGGCACCCCACTTTGCATAAATCCCCATGTGCAAAGCAGCCCCAGCTCCATGGGGACTCCTCAGCTGCTTGGTCCATCAGCACCTACAGCAGCTGGCTCATCTGGGATGATGTCAGTGAGCTTCACTCTGAGTTCTTGTGTCTCATTTCTGATTAGAGCAGTGATTAAGTTTAAAACAATAGCCACCAAGGCAAAAAATAACAGTTTTGGTAAAAAATAGTTTTTTAAAAAGCTACTTTAATATTAATCACTATCAATATGAACTCCAGGTTTCTGTAAGATGTGTATCCAGGCCCAGGAGGAAGTTTATCCATGTATGTTTGCACACACAGAGGCAGATTGCTGCACACCTCCCAGAATGTAGGGGCTTGTGAGTGCCCTCTTCCCAGGGAATTTGTGAGGGCTTGGGTTTGCTCTGAGCACAGCAAGGTTGCTCATTGCTGCAGGTTCCTGGCAGCAGCCCCCTCCTTGTCAGATTTAGATGTTCCCCCACATCATGGGATACAAATGCGTTCTTATCTTCTATTATTCATGGGAGATTTAACATAACACCAAACAAGCAAGAAGAGGAAGCTGAGAGGAAGAGTTTAACTCCTCTTAGTGACTTATAGACCTTTTGTTCTCTTCATTTTGTTTAGATTTATTTTGAAATGTGAGAATTTATCTTGTAGTTACGTGAAACAAAAGGGCAAAATCAGCCCTGATAGTTCTGCTAAACTCCTGCCTTTCTGGAATCTGCTTTGCCTTTATAAGAAGGATGTAGAGAAGAATAAGATGGAAGGTTAAATTTGATCTCTTCACTGGCTGCACTGCTGTGAAAACTACTCCTTCCACCTAATTCCACCAGAAAAAGTATAAAAAAGTTTTCTTGCTCTACAGTACTTTGTTAAAACACTGACTTTTCCAAACAACTTAAAAATCATTTGAATGCTGTATGGAATTGTAAGGCTAACATACCCATTTTACTACTTCAGTTGAATTTTGTATTTTAGACACTAAAGCTACATTTGCTTTGATTATCTGCTGTCCCTTGTCCCTTGGTGGCTGCTTGGGTCACCTGCAGTCTTGCACAGGCTTTGCATAATGCCAGAGGAACAAGCTATTTCAAGAAAATATCACTCTCTTCCCCAAATCCCGTTTGTTTTCTCCATGTGCCTAAAGCCCCAAAGGCAAAGCAGCTGATGTCATTCTGGTGGGCAACAGGAAAAGCTCTGGCTGGGTCTGAATCCCTTATGCAGCATACAGAATTAGGAAAAAAGCAGTTTCTAAAAATAAAGCCACCCCTTTATATTTTAAGATTGTTTGCATGCTTTCAGGTCTGTTCCACAAATACAGTAAGCCAAATCTTTTGCCATCTAAGAGCTGGGTCGTTTAGCTGTTATTTTAAGCCTACCAGCTCCCTGGCTTCAGGGGTTTTCAGGTTTTATTGCTGCCACCTTGCAGCCCCTGTTAAGTGGCTAGTTAGCAAAGTCATGGCCCTGCTACACAGATGAGGCATCTGAACTCCTGAGTGTTGCTCTTGGATCTGCAGTGCTGTGTTCTGTAATGCTGAGGGAAGAGATACTTTTGGTAGGAGATTGCCTCTTTTAAGCAATGTACTATCTATCCTATAAATTACTTTAATCCTGATTGGATCCATTATCTAGGGTGTAAAGAAGCCTTGTAGGTTAAATAAGGCAGAGAAGCTGGGATAAAAAAGATGATAATTAGTACACCTGTTGGTCTCATTTGGAAGTCTTTAGGCAGGTAAGATGAGTAGACTTTGCAAGAGATTTTGCCCTGAAATTTATTATTGGCCTAGTGCATCTTGGCCACATGAGAGCAGAGGACTGCATACATCCATGTGTGATTCCAGGACAAAAACAGTTTTGATTTTGCAGAGGGCAGCAGTCTTTCAGCAGGATCACGACTTGCCCCAGTTTACTCAGATCCCCTGAATTAGTGCCAAAAGCAAGATGTGATATTCCATGTTTAATAGCTTCTCTCTTTGGAAGTCCTTTCCCCCTTTGCATAGTCAGATAAAAGCTGGATGAATTTTGAACCCATCTCTTCTTTTTGAACAGCCCCATCTTCATCAATGCATTACCAAAGGCTGTTGTTTGGATGTGCATTGTCCTAACCTGTTCTGAGATACAATTCCTGCAGTGACAGACAGCTAAGGCAGCACTGCCAGCTGCCAGGGAGGACTTTTGTGATTCTCATTAACTGTTACACCATTATTTAAGGGCAATGAATTATTTTTTGAAAGCTTAGGTACTGGGTTTAAAAAGTGAAAAATGGACTGCATGCACAGCAAAGCTGCTGAAAGCAAACCCAACTTGTATGTTTAGAGTTTTAAATGAATGATGGAAACTTTCTGTCTTTATTTTCACATGAGAACAAGCATCTGCTGTTGCAACTGCTGGTTAACAGGCTCTCTTCTCCATATGAAGTGGATCCAATTATATGCTCTAGGCCATCCCAAGAGAAGCACAGAAGTAGCTCAAAGCAGGGCTATTTAATGAAAGAGAGGAATAGGATTATTGAGAGTGTAATATTTGCTATACTTAAATAGGCTGCACTGATATGGAGTTTGCTTTTCTTTTGCTTCTGAAAATAGCTGTTGTAATGACAGAGAAAAAGTAACACAGTGATTTTAATTTTCCCTTGTCTTTGTTCTTATAATTCTCTGGTGAATTTTATTTATTGTATATTAAAATATGTACAGGGCATATTTTTGTTTCATCCAAATCCCTGTGAAAAAAGTGCTGCTCTTCCCACTGACTTTAGTGACCTTTGGATCAAGTTGCTAGTGCTGTTTCTATGACAGTTTTGGCAATAAATTCAAAGATCTTGCAGGCAAAACAAAGTTTTCTTGACATTTATAAAATGTGACAAATTAAGAATTTCTGGAGGAAAAGCTGCACACTATGAAGGCATTTCTTGGTGTTCCATTTTTTTTACTACACTTTCATGGTGTACCTTTGTCATCCTGGAGATCTGTGTTCCCTGCTTAAATTCAGTTTGCAATAGATAAAACTATTTTTCAGTAGTTATCTCTCTCATGATCCCTCTCTCCTCTGTTATTTTCAGCCACCCCACTCTCTTCCACTCAATGCACCTTTTCCAGCTTGAGGACAGAATGTCTGCCAATGGCAACTGGGGAAATGCAGTCTAACAGTTGTTTATGACAGATTGTAATTTGGTCCCCTGTCATTTTCTAACTTTTCCGTCAACAACCCAACTAAATTTTTCCTCCCTATCTTTCCCACCACCTGTGAAATTTGCCCTTTCTTTGTCACCCTCATAACAAACATTTCTTAAATCAGGCAGTTTTTGCTTATGATCTGTAGTGCTGTTCTTTCTACCTTCCTTAATTGCATCCAGTTCAACTTAAAACTCAGAAAGGAAATATTTTATTGTTCTCTACTAGATCAGCCCCAAAAGCCTCAGCCTTTTGATCTTGTTTCCTGCTCTTCAGTGATGCCCATGGAGTGTTTTGCTCAGCATTGGGTGAAGAGCGTTGCAGCAGGATGAGCAGCTTTGAGTGACTTCTGTAGGCTGAGGGTTGAGCCCACTTTTGCAGCCAGAGATCAGTCATGGCTGCCTGCTAATTGGTAGAAAGTGCTGGAAATACTTATGTTGATAAACACTTGCAGAAGTTTTCCTGCTGGAAGTGTCAGAGACATTCTCTGTAATACAGCTAGTGGTGGACACCCTCCTTTTCTTGCAAACCTTGGCATATTTTACTTCTGCCTCTGAGTTTGGCCTGTTGGTTGCTTTTTAAAAGAGTCTTCTGAATCTCATCTGTCTGTAAACTCCTGGTCAGTCTCAGGACTGATTGTCTTAGACAGGATCATTTCTGGTCCCTGGATAGGGAGCTGCAACTTCACCTGGACAGGAGCATGGGTTGCATAATTTTTTTTCTAGGCTGAAGATTCTGAACAAGCATATTTACATGAGTGCTGCAGATGTGTGCAGCTTGAGTACTTATGTAAATACATTTCTATGCAGAACAGAAGCATTTCTTGAGAATCTTAAATATATGTTTGGTCTTATTTTGTTCAACATGTTTCCTTTTCTATCTTAAATATTAAAAAAAAAAAAGAAGAATAAAAAGCTGATGATTCTCTTCAGTTTTTCCCCAATTTTTCTTCTTTTCTCTTCACTGAGGGGGCTTTTAGCTTTTCGTTCATGAAAATGGTTCACTCTTCATTTATTCCAATATGTTCTTGCTGAGACTCTGCAGGTCACTTTATAGCCTACTGTGCAAGCAGTTAACTGAAACTCTTTTTCTAAAGCAACTATTTCCTCCAAATTGATGGTGTAATGCAGTGTAGTTTAAAGCCATTTTTGCTAGTAGCTGTTCATAGTTTACAGGCTTAACTTCACGTGCTCAGTAGCATTTCAGTGTCCTTCATGGTAGTGACCCATCTTCTGGCTTCCACTTCTGTGCTCTCCCTCCCCCTGTGGGATGGGGTGGCTCAGATTCTGCTAAATGATCAAATCTCAATATTCATCTTACTCATCTGGGTAAAAGTAATGGAAACTCTGAGTGCTGGTTTTTCAGAGCAAGGTTCTTGGTGGTGATGTTTAGAACCTCCTCCTGGTCCCTCTAGGGAGCGATTAAATATCAATGTGGAAACAGGGTACATTGATCAACAGGTGAAGAAGCCCCAGGGTGCCTTTCTGGAACATTATCAATAGGTCTTTAAAGGACTTAAAATACATTGTCTCAGTGTGGGTTGTTTTTTATCCTCCAGTCTGCTATGAAGCCACTTCACCTCCTCCTTTCTTCTCCATGGGTAACAAATGGAAAATTTTAAAGGCTGTTGAATACTGTGCATTTTCACAGTAGGTCAAGTGTTTAGCAGAGGTGTTTCTGAACTATCATTGCATTGGTAAAGTGCACTGAGCTTGATGACTTTACAATTTCCACTTCTATCCATGTGAAGTAGGAGCCTTCCATATGTATCACAAGCTGCAATTTAAGTTTGTGAAAATGGTGGTTAGCTCAGGAGTAGAAAGGGTGGGTTTGGATCTTATTCACAAAGCGGAGATTCAGCTGGGGAAGCTGCCAGGGATCTGATAGACTCAACAAAACTGTGGATCTGAAAAGGTACCCTGGTGAGTTTAGCCCTTTTAGGCTCTGGAAATCAGTTACACTGAATTTCTGATTTTTTTTTCTTAATTCTTATTATTATTGCTAAACATTTTTCAAATTATTTCAGTTAAGGATGGATTAATAAACTATTCTTTTTTTTTCCTATTCGCTATTTACTGAACATGGTGTAACTGTATTACATTTTCCTTTATCTATATTCAGATTATCAACATTTTTAAAAGAAGAAATAAAATGTGTGCTGTATAAGAAGCATAGCAGTTCCAATGATTACTTGTGCTAAAACTCATGAAACTTGCAAGTTAAATGAATATTTTTGCATGGAATTCGCAGAAGACTGAGATATAATTCAGTACAACACAGAAAAAAAATGAATAATACAGCCTCAGAAATAAGAGCAAGCAGAATTCAATGCTTTAGTTTATGAATGCATTTGCACATTAATTTTGTATTTGTGTAGTCAAGGATGCATGCTTTGTTTTTCTTCCATGTCTACTTTTCTGTTGGCAATATTCTATTGTTATTTTCATTACTATTATTATTAAGTTTTATTATTTTTTTTGGTTTGTATTATCCTAGAACTGCAGAGCCAAATAATAAACAAGGTTTTCTTGTGCAAACTGCTTTGTTAACATATAAAAAAGAAATAATATCTATTCTTAATATGTTATTGGATGCAAAGAAAGGAGCATAGAGTAAGACTGGGAAAACAGGACTAAAATGAATAAATCTTGCATAATGGTGGGTATGTCAGATAATACAGTGCCACACTGTACATTTGTGCTTAAAAGAAAATAGGTATAAATACAGCCTCATTTTTGCATAGCAAGGGATGTGATAGGGCAGAATTTTTGATGTTTCACCCCTATCTTTAGCTGCAAGGGAATTCATGTGTGGTGGGTTAGTCCCACATATGTCCCTGAACACAATGGGAAATGTAAACCCAACACTTTTTCCTTCAGAATGGAAGGATCTCACAAGATCTCACGAATGTAGGGTGCTCCAGGGGTGTCCAGTGCATCCTCAGTCAGGGGGTTCAGAGAGAACTGCAAAGGCAGAGCAGAAGACAAACACATGTAAAAGGCTCTTGTCTGGCTGGAAGGTAGCAGTCTCTCAGGTAAACCTTAGATGTTTTTTCCTCCCAAATTACCCAAAATTGTCCTCCTGGCAGAGCATAGGACCCAATGCATCAGTGATGTCATTTGTCATATCTACAGCAATCTCTTCAAGCAGGTGATGGTACAATTTACAGTTCAGATCCTGCAAACACTTATACCATAGTCAAAAATTTCAAGTCTGCTTGCTTTTGACAGAGAATATAACACAGAAGCTGATGCTTTGGGGCTTTTAGATTTTTATTCTTCATGCACTAGAGTGAATTTTAAAATGGTCCTTTTTCTCCATATTCCATAGTCTCTGCCATCACCTGTAGCCCTCTTTGGATAATTTTAGATTTTTCCCTGCTTTTAACATCCAGTCCTGCATTTGAACCAAGACCTACTTTCTCTTTGTGGGATTGTCATGTCCCTGACCTTGTGCCCAGCTCTTTTGCGGAAAACAAGCAATAATGAAAGTCACATTCAGAGTCATATCCTGATGTAGGGATCCTCTGCTGAATGTTATCTCATATTTCAGCAGCTTTTCTGGCTCCAGTGCTTGGAAACATTTGCATTCCCCTCTGGATGGCATGAATTCTTTTTTTTTAAGTATTCTACTAGCCTGTCCTTAAATATGTGCTTAGCCAGATCATTCAGAGTCACTTTTTAAGAATGAGCTTGGCAGAGAGAGTGATGCTCCCATGAGTGGGTGCAGCTTGTTAAGTCAATTTTGAGGAAGTATCTTTGCTTTCTCAAACACAGCAAAGACATCAAACGTGGAAAATTTTGAGGAATGCTGATGACTTACAGCATCTTTTCACAAAACTTAAAAAAAAAATCCCACAAACCTCATTTTCATGTTTTAATGTTGATTCAAAATCCATTTATTTTCCTTTCATCCTTCTTACCTATTGAAGAAAATGCTTCATCTCTCTTTTACCTGACAGTGCTCAGTCAGGACAGTTAAGGTGGAAAGAAAATACCTTATAGAATAAGTGAAAGCAAGAAATAATATATTTATGTAGTCATGCAGCTTTAGAGAAAACCAGAAGGATCATGGTTCTGCCAGCACTGCTGAGCCATAAGGAAAGGGAACAGGTTTAGGTGGCATTATAGTAGTGAAGAGGGAGGGCTCATGACTTTATTTTTGCAGGCAGTAGTTTATAGCTTAAAAATGGTTTGAGGAGTCTTAAAACACACCTAAACAACACATAAATGGGCTTTAAGTCCTGCACATTGTGGCAGAGTGTCATAGAAAGCTTCAAGGGGAATAAGATATGTTCTAATAAGAATGTTCACCTCTTTTGTTAGGACCAAATGTTACCTATTGCCATTTCTTAAGAAATATGAAAGGAATGTTCATAATCTATACATTACAAAGATATGTTTACCTTATTCAGGGGCTGATTCCCCAGAGAAATTAAATTTTCCTTTGAAAATGAATCTTTTCAAGACATTATCTTCATGTGCATGAATTGCCTTCAGTTTTCCATTCCTATGAGGTTTCCCTGCAATTTTGTAAAATATTTTCTCATGAAGTCACTTTAAAGGAAACAAAATCAAGTGCCATGAAGAAATCACACCAATACACAATAGTTCAATGTTGTGTATTGATTCAGTATTGATCTGTTTAAATTATTATGCTTGGTTCTCCTTGGAAAGGGGAATTTGGGCTGACAGATATGTTGCCTCCGGCTGACTTGGCTATGAACCTGCCCTGGTGGGTTGTTCCAGATCAAGGACGTGGCTAGAAGACACTGATGTGTGGGCTGGGTTTCTTTTCAGTGAAAATCAGAGCCTGATGGCTATTGCATGCAAAAACCTCTCTCTGTAATGGAGCCGGGATGTTCAAGGGCACAGACCTATATTTTATATCTTGGAAGTGTTTCTAGGTCCATTGATTTAAACATGGCCATGATCCCCTTTCATCTTCAACTGAAATTTGTGAAAATGTTACAGCTGGTGACTCACTGGGACTACAATGAATCTTGGGGTTTTAACTGTCTCATGATGTCCTTGATAAAGTTTGATTGCTCACTAGTTTTGCCTGGACCTTATCCAAAAGGTCCAAGCAAGACCAGTGAGCTTGATAATCAGGCTCCAAAGTGCCTGGGCTGTCATCCTCTGTATTTCTATTGCTTCCTAGCAAAATTAAAATGAGGGATGTCAGAGTTCTGACCATAGCTTCTCTTATAATTCTTTCTCAAGAGTGCTTTGGGTGCAATCCTTCAAGTACAAAGTATCATGTACTTAAAACTCTTCCAGTTCTCCTCTAAGTCTTAGACAAAGTTAACGTTTCAGAGTCTCAGTTGTATTTCATCATGTCTTTCTGATTTTTCCTGTGAGTTTTTGACTATGTGTGAATACCGTGACCCAAGGAAACCTTTAAAACAAGAGGATGATATAACTTGATAGTAGGAATATTGTAAAGAGAAGAAGTAATGCTGCCCAAACCTTGCTTAGTCTTGCCTTTGAATTCCCTGATGAGTATTTCATAACAACATTTTCCCCAGATGTAGTCTTAAGCCAAAGCTTCATCTCTTCTCATTTGGTCACATGCATACCTGGTATGGTAAATATCCATGAGTTGCTATGAGTAGAACACTCTACAGTGACCAGAGTCTCTGTTTCAATAAAGATATCAGCATGGACCAAGAGACAGGGATGCAAGCACGCTGATGAGAACATTCCCATGTTCTGTGGAAGTGTCAATACACAAAGTTCTGGTGCAGCAGGGGCAGGATGGAGTCAAAAGCTGCTAGGATGTCCAAAGTAAAACTTTTTAGCTCATTGTAAACGGTCTATTGGATGTAAGAGTAAGTCTTTGGCTTTACCTTTGGACAACGTTCTAAAGAATCACCTGCAAAATATTCATTTCCAAGCCAGGGGCAAAGCCAGTTTCGAAGTACTACAGGTACTACTACAAGTCTTTCCTCACTCAGTCCTGGAACACTATCAGCTACCCCACAATCTTGGCTAATTCTAATATTAGTCCCCCATACTACTCTATAGCTCTTTTTGAGTTTACCTGTGATGTGTTATGTAGGATCACTCAACCTTTTTCAGGAGTAGGTGTTTGAAGAGAGAAGAAAACCTGGACTCTTGTCAAGTACCCCAGTTAGGGTGATACAATTTTGATTTTTTTTTCATTTCCTGGTGATGCTCTGCCATAGCATAATATGCACAGGAACCAAAGACCACTGTTTATGTTGCAGTCAAATTTTGCACTCCATTCTTGAAGTCTGAGAAACAATTTTTGGAAGAGCATTACCAACCAGAGGTATAGTGGGATCCATTTGGGACCTAAAAAAATCCTTATTTATTCTTCTCTTAATGAGAATTAGAGAAAATATTTAGCTTTTTACAGTCTAAGAATGAAAACCAGTGCAGAAGCTGATGTCAGCTAATGTTTTCACTGTCTGGGAGCCCCATTAGCAGCTGGTCACATGTCACTTCAAACACTTGTTGCTCAGCAACTCAGGCATTGGACAGCAATAACTGGTCTCAGTTACCTGAATCATGATAACTTAGACTGGTACCAATCTCCAGTTTACAGATTTAGATTCATAATTAAGTGCCTACAATTAAATACCTAGGTTTAATTTTTCAAGTGTTGGACCATAACAATAATAATATTAATCAATTTGCTGTATGATTTTACCAGGGGGGTATTGCCTTTATTGTCCTCTCTATTACTGTTCTTTAAAAAGCAGTGATACAGTACAATCCATCCAATGACAATATTTGTGAGCTTGTCCAGAAATGGAAAGTTTATAAATCAAAGCATTACTTCACCAGGAATTTGATCAGCCTCTCAGTCTGATTTCAAGAGTCAGTGAAATATTTCTTTGACTTTGGTGGGCTTTGGATCAAGTCCTGTAGGACACCATGCAAAAAAGGAGAGAAGTGACCTATTATTTTTTAATGGTGCTTCTGAATTTCTTTTCCTCCCTTTTAGATCCTCTTTCAAGGCTACACCTGTTCTAACTAAACCAGCTGGCTCCTGACATTTGGATAATGGCTCAGCTGAAGCACACACATGCAGCAGGGTGAGTTTACCCTTTGACTTCCAACTTCCCTTTCTGATGTGATGTGTGATATTTGGGTTGCCTTACAGCACAGCTTGGGAAGCTGAAAGCTTCCCTTATGTGTGCCCTGTGAGATACAGAAGTGGTTGCACATCAGATGCACTCTATCCTGCTGGACACTTGGCACTCTTGTTAATTACAGAGATGGAAAAGCACTTTAAAGACTTGCTTTCATCTCCCTTATCTTTATCTTGTCTCCTGTATTTTACAACTGACTTAGTGTGGAAAAATCCTTTAACTTTCGTCTACCAGGACTGTCTTTAAAACACACAAAGTATTTTGACACACAGTGATTTTCTCCTCCTCTCTGTTCTCTCCAAAGTTGGCCAGATCACACTCTTTGTTTAATTTTTTGACATGTTTCCAATTCAGTCATTATCATCTACCACAGTAATGCCCTGATTACCTTGACAGGAGTTCATTGTGTTACAGCAGTTGTCCCTGCTTCTGGTCAGAGGAAAGTTGGCAATGGCAGGACAGAGACTGTGTGGAGAGTTTCTTCACCACTTAGAGGCTGGAGCTGAAAAGATCTTTAATGAAAGAATCTGAGGTGGTCTGTAACAGTGAGTGAAAAGCAAGCTGGGTCAGTGCTCAAACTTCTCCTGGTGTGAACACCTGACACACAGCCTGAGCAGTGGGTGGCAACCCTGCTTATGGCAGAGGGGTTGGAATTAAATGATCTTTAAGGTCGTTCCAACCCAAACCTTTCTCTGATTCTCTGTTATGGCTTGTTCATGGTGCTCTAAAAGGAAAGCATCCCTTGTTCACTGTCTGATCAGTCCTTGATTAACCCTAATGCCTCACCATAATATATGCAGTGCCAATTTGCTGAGTTGTTTCAAGTATTAATTCCTCCCTGTAGTTGTTTAGACATGAAATGATCTCTTAGTGTAAAAGTTTGCCAAGTTCTACCCACAAATAATTTTTAAGGTTAAAGCAAAAAGATTCAACCTTTTGTTTTTTTGCTGAAAGAAAAATGAAATTATACTCAAATACACTATTTGTTCTGATATTTCAATATAAAAATATCTATATGAATATCAGGTATTTTCCCTAGTGCTTTTGTATTTCATTTTGCCATTTTATGAGTGGGTAGGGTGGTATATTGTCTATATTTTACTCTGACCCACTGAATTACTTTACTGTTTACAGTGACCCTTCACTGAAACTTTGATATTCATGTTTCCAATTATGATGTTGCTAATTCAATTAGATTTTCTTGCTAATCTACCCACAGAAACATTAAATATTAAAAGGAATGTAGGAGCTGTCAAATGTCATCTCACTGTTTTACATTTTTATTTTGTTTCACTTTTAATTGAATTAATTATTCAGTGACAAGTTCAAAACTAACTCATTTCTGATGTTTTGATCAGTGACACTGCTGGTCTTTCAAAATAATGACCTTTAAATAGAAATCATCAAGGCTTTTTAGCCTACACTGTGACAGAGCACTGACAAAGGATCCTTATGGTGTGTTGTTCCATGGCATACACAGATAAGGTTGTATTTTCTTTTATCTTCTGGAGTAATATAAATTTAAGAAGATGTTGAATAGCCAAACCATGCTGCATTTTTACATAATTAAGCAGAATCATGTCATTAAGAAAAATGGGTTGAGATTACAAAACAATCTTGGGATTTAGATGCATGATTTAGACACTTACCTTGTATTAAAATTAATGAGGATATCAGTGGTTCCTCTACATCATTTTTAATATCTCAGCAAAAGCCTGCAACTTGAGGCTTTTTAGAAGTAAATTATTATTGATGTACGTTATCCTTCACAGTGAAATTAATAACCAGATAAATATGGTAACCAAATATATCTCATACAAAGTCCCATTTTGCTTTATGCTCCACAAGCAAAAAATACAATGTAGAGAGAGAAACAGGCTAAATATAACTCCCAGCCACGGGACCATTAATCTTGTTTCCTGTCTCTTCAATAACAAAACCTGAGCTTTTTTTTGACAAGAGGAAACATAGGCTCTCTAGATTAGATGTTCAATCATGTGTAGTCTCAGAGCTATTACTCATACACTATTAAACATATATATGCATTGTATTTAAGGACATGAGTTTGTTAATTTTTAATGGCTTACTTGTAACTTTGACTATTGATACAATAAACCTTTCTTCAAGGGAAGAAACCTGTTCCAAGTTACATGTATGTTTTAGCAAGATTTCTATCTGTAAATTTCAGATTAAAGACATGTTTTACCTGTTGCTGTTACCAATTGTTTTTTGGCTGTGCCAAAGGACTTGGAAAGAGGGTCAGATGATAAACTGGGAGTCCTAGTCTATATTCTAACATTCTGTTTGGTTTAGGCATAAAAATATTATTGGTTTTTGCCTGTTGGTATGATCAAGTTTCCTTTGAAGTCTGTGCCTGTATATGTGCTCTAAGTTCTTGCTCCTGATGGAGAAAGGCATCATTCCAGTATGTCCTTTCCAGCCCTAACTGCAGTATCTTGCTTTCAAAAAGCAGAGGAGTGACTAGTAGGTATTGAAATGTTACAGACCCACATTGTCCCACCATTTTTTGAGATCAGACTGGGGATAATGGTCCTCCTCTATGTTGTGTGGGCTTAAAGCAAGATCTGATCTCTTTCAGCATTAAGCAAAGCACATATTGCAGCTTTTTTTTTCTTTCCCTGCACAGATAGTAGCGGAGTAAATTATTTGACAAAAATATAAAAAAAACATTGCAGGGATGAACTGCCCAGCACAGATGTGAAGATTTCAATGTGTCAGACTCTCCACTTAGTGTTGTGCAGTGAAGTGGTCAGCCAGGTATTGTGTGCTTACCCTCAGATTCCTTGCAGTGGTTTGTGGCAGGAACTTGGATACTTGCCTCTAGATTGTAAAAGACACCCCAAAACTTCAGCACAGACATTATGTTACTTCACCTCTTTGTAATTAGGGAGGAAAGACTTGATTCCTATCAAGTCAGTAGAAAACTATTGATTTCAGTCTAGTTACAACAGAGACACTCAGGCATGAAATAGATGGGAAATAAGCCTCAGTTTTTTGATAGGTGGGGTTCTTGTTCACATCAGTGACAGCGGAATGAAAACTAGAACTGTACTATTCTTTAAATGTCGTTATTAACTCTGTGCAATGCAATGGTGTAACATTTAGGGTGCAAGAAGCATCACAGAGCTGACTCTGCACATACCACTTTTCAGAGGACTATTTGTATTTTTCTCACAGGCTGTAAATGGTAAAAAAAAACAACCAAAGAAGATATAAAAGTATCACTGAGATCTAAGTGAAAGAACATGGGGAATATGTATTCCATTTGCTAAAATAAAGCCATTCCAACATCTCCCCGTGGGCTTCCTTGCAATACACAGTGTGATTTGCTTTAGGCATTTTAGCAGTTAAGAAAAACATTTCTAGTAGACATTTCTACAGAAATGTGCTTCTAAATGCTTCCCTGTGAGTCCTGTGTGGAGAAGTTAAGGATCACACGGTGGGCTACTCACTGGAGTCTAGAAAAAGAAATTTGTATTAACTATCAAAATGTTGTAATTATTTTGTATATCTAGATGGACAAAATATTAAATATGTCATCTCAGAGGATTAACACAATACCAGCAAATGTTACTTTTTCTCTAGGAAGTACCACACAGGAGCTGGACAGTGCTGGACATTCCCCTGGAAGCTCAGATTTGTGACTTTATACAATTAAAATGTAATTGTAGGAATAGGCATAAAAGGCCCTTTAGAGTTTCTATTTGAAATAACTATTTTTATTTTTTTTCCCTATGGTCAGATAAAAAATTGTAAAGTCATAATTACAATGGAACATTCAAATTCACTCAGAAAAGCACTCCTTCCTCTGCTGTTCACTTTTCAGTTTCTTTGACTGATTTTTTTTTCTTAATATGAAAAAGAACACACAATCCTCTGGATGGATTTTTTTCCTATGGATATTGATTCCAGTTCAAGTTCTATAGATAAGTGTTTATCCACTGAGTATTAAGCACATGAGAAAACACTTGACTAAAGCAAAAAACAAAGGTGTATAAAATGGCCCATGGCAGTGTGATTTAAACGAGGAAAGAGACATTCTGATAAATAAGATTGCTTTTATTGGCAATTGATAATTATAGACTTAAGTGTTATTAATTTATTTGTACTACTGCCCAGGGATAACAAAACATCCCTGTGTTATCAACAGTGTCTCCAGCCCAAATCCAAAACACAGCCCCAAACCAGCTACTATGAAGAAGGAGTTTAAAATGCATATATAATTTGGGAGATGAAATGCTTTGGCAAAAGCACAAAAGTGAATTTCTGAACAGATTTCAAGCTACTCCATGTAATATAATTTCATGTGGTTGTCATTTCTGCTTTTATTGCTCAGTGAGTGGTGAGACATTGTGTGACTAGACAAGTTTTATCTTACTGGAGGATTTCTTAAGAAGGCTGTTTTACACATTTTTCTGAAATGTCAGTTATTTTCCAGTTAAATCAAGTTTCCAGTGAGTTTTTTTTTTATTTTTAGAAAGCTTCCAACAGTCCCTTTCATTCCCTCAAATCTTCAAAGTTAGGTTCAAATCTTACCTTGAATACTCACTCAATACTTCTTTATGTTTTCTTTGCTCTATGATGTTTATAGAAAAGTGAATTTGGAAACACAAAGCCTGTAGTTAGTAGGACAGGAGGGCTGAGGTAAAAAGCCTCATCAAAGGAGGCACCTGGTGGGACAGAACCTTGCCATATGCACTCTGATTCTCTAGCAGGCCACATTAAAAAAGGATTTAAGTAGGTATCCTGGTGTGCCTAAACCCTAGAAAAAAAATATAGTTTAATATTTGCTTTTATGCATTCCTTTTATCACTTTCCTCAGTTTGTCTCACAATATTAGCATTTTCTTAATGCCCTTTTAGAGTGTGAGATAGACTTTATTTTCTTTTCTTGATAGCACATAGCTGGACAGAAGTCTGTAAGTTGTGATTGGAGCATTCCTCCTGAGTAAACTGTATTTTTAGTCTCTGGCTAATTTGGAATACTTAGGAGAAATATGTCTGTATTTTACTTTTATCCTGGTTATTACCAGCCTTTTTGCAAAACTTTTGGGTGTTTCCAGTGATGGAGAATCTGGTTATATCCCAATTTATCTATTTCCAGAGCCACAGGAGGGTCTGGATCAATCAAAGACTGGTTAAAGTGCTGTACTGCACTAAGGAGATGGGGATAAAGAGTTGAATTTCTTCAGACTGTGTCCCACATGATCCTTTTGGGAGCAGCCCCATGGGAGTTGAAAAACATGAAGGAAAAATCAAGCTGTAGGGAGGACTTACTCAGCAAGAATTTAATGTGTTTTGGATCCATCCTGGTTTGTAAGGGGTTGTGGAATCCATCAGGCTGGAAGTCACTATAAATATGCCTGTTTTCTGCTCTCATAAATTGTGTTTCCCCATAGAATACTGAAGTAAGCAGATGTCACTGAGGATAATTAAGCATAGCATCTTCTCCTCATATTTTAATATAAAATAGCTTATCAGCTGACAACAAAAAAGATGCATGTCCTATAATCAAGAAAAATTAGATAAATATTAGCATATTAAATCACCTCCACCCATAAACATTATTCTGAGTATTCAGCATTTAAAGGTGAAAATGTCCTTTGTGAAGGGAAGCAAACTTCTGTGTATATAAAAGAAAATTAGCTCCACAAGTAATTTTCTGTACTCTCTTTGTAATTATCTTTGATACTGAGCAAGAATTCTTGCTTTCAGAATCTAACTTTTATCTGCTACTGTCCTTGGATTAAAACACTCTTTATGTCATCCCATTTGTTGCCATGGAAATGAATGTAATGACAGATTCAACATTGTAGATTCTCCAGAAGAAACAGTATGGGGGAAAGGGTTGGGAAGAAATAAAAGGCAAATATTGAAATTGAATAAGTTTCTTTTGCAATTAGCATTTGTGAGAAAAATGGATATTGGCTGAAAGAAGAATGGCTTAGAGTCTAATATTTTGAGTCTGTTAGTTTTTGTTTGGTTGGTTTGGGATTTTTTGGGGGGGGAATTTGTTTGTTTGTTTGTTTGGGGGTTTTTTGTTTTGTTTTGTTTTTTTTCTTCATAAGAAAGCTTCATTTTGCATTTTTCTTTTTGTGATGAGCAACAGTTCATGCCATGGTGTCTGTTGAAGCCAGTCCCTCATGCTTGTGCAAAAACTACTTCAGAAGCAATATTAGTGTTCGGCTCTGGAGGTGGTCAGTGCCTGGAAGTCTTGGGAAACTTCTAGATTTTCCTCCTCATTCAAGGGAAAGTTTAGATCTGTTTATTTTCCCCCATTTCTCCAGTAGAATACATGATGCAACTGTAATTGCTCCTTGGGATGCTTTAGGATCATATCACTTACCATCAGGAGAGGAGTTGGGCTTGCTTGTAGCTGTGAAGGTTGTCACTTTTTACAATCACAGAAGGATTTTTCCCTTCAGCAGTAAGTGAGTGATGGGTAACTAATAAGAAAGTGATAAGTCAGTGTGTTTCCTGTGACTGTGCTCGCCAGGAAAGTTAATATCTGGACATGGCCATGGCTTACTTTCCAGGAAGGGAGATTGTGTTTCTGATGTCCATTATATGCCCTCAGGGAACAGTATTATGGTCAAGACCTGTGAGCTGCAAAAATGGAGATGTTTCCCTTACTACCTCTCCAACATAAGCATATTTTAGCCAAAGCAAAACATATTTAACATATTAGCTTCTGTTGCAAAAGTTTAGTTCTACTCAGTGCTATCAGATGGAAGTGCCACAGATGGTAGGAAAGGGTCAATCCTCTGTCTCTGTTTCCTTTATTTAACCAAAGGGATCTTCGAGAGTTTTTCATTGCAGGTTCAGCTATCAGTGATAGAACTTTCCATAGATATTAGTCTAACTTCCTTCCCCTATGAACTTGGAGGACAGAGATTTGACACTCTCCCTAATCTGTTTCAGTGTTCACCTCCTCTTAATCACAATATCCATGCTGCACTTTTTAGGACAGACTATTCATTTTCTCTTCTTAGTACCTTTTTTGGTTACAACATTTGGTACAACATTTAAGGAATGTTGTACTAACCACCCTCAGCTGTCTTGTCATTAGACTAACCAGTAACAGCTCCTTCAGTCTTCCCTCCCAGGTGAAATTTTCAAGTCATAAAATGACTTTTATTGTTCACCTTGGGATTCCCTCTAACTTGTGTGTATCTTAAATGTTGCAGTATCCCACGTGGATCACAGTACTTTAGCTAAAATTTTACCAAAGCTGAAATGAATGAAGGGTTCTTTCACTTGATTAATAGGCTATGTTCCCAGCAGAAAATATCTACATTTCATCAAAATTGACTTTTTTTTCAGTGCTGTTGCACTACTGATTAATTTTCAGCTTGTGACACGCTATCTTGTCCTAGATCCTTTAAAAAATCAGCTGTTTTGATAGCTGTTCTAGGATCTGTTCCAGTCTTTATTTGATTAACCTTTTTATGGTTCTGCATGTGGCAAGATAGTCACCCATTCCAGTGTAGTGTAATCCTTCTGGGAGGAGTCCCACTTGGAGTCCCACAGCACAGCACCTGAGCAACAGGCAGCTTCACCTAAGATGAAGATGTTTTGTGGAGTCCTTAGGAATGTGAGAAAAGAGGTTTATGGGAGCAGGTGATTTGACATCCATCACTACAACTTGAACATCACAGTACCTAAAATTTGGTCTCATGGTTATCAAGCCCATGTAGGATTTCATTCCTGCCCTCTCAAAGTAACAATTAAATATGTCCTAAATAATATATACTCCCTCTTTGTAAAGGTGTCATCCACGAGATGTAGAGCTCACAAGACTTTTACACTCTACAGTTTTATATTTACAAAAGTGTGCTTTGATGTGGGTTAGTGATCTGCCTTTTGATGGATCAGGCAGCCCTAATTAATTATTTATGCTTTGTATTCAATGTTTTATGACAAAGCAGTGAGGAAAAAGCTTTGCATATGGATAGTAAAAACATTTAGATGTGTTTTTTGGCCACAGTTTTATCAAATGGAATAAATTGTCTTAAAGACGTAGTATTTTAGTAAACTAGAGATATCAATTATATCTAACAACACTAGGAAGCATCAAGCTTCAATAAAAGGTCTTTGTTAACAATGCATTTTTAGCACCTTAAGTTTTATTTTTAATACTGCAAGCAATGGACAGTTTTGATGTGTGTTTGGGGTTTTTTAACACAATGCAATTCCTGAGAGAGAAATCATAAGCTCATCCATCTGGTGTTTGTCAGGCATGTGTAATTTGCCATTTCTCATGAAGTATTGTGTGAAAATTGGACCTTCAGTAAAGAAAATGTCAGTGGGCACACACAATCGAAGACTAAGCAAAAAGTTTTCAGTTAGCTTTAGATTTGTTGAAATAAATCCTTCCCCTTTTCCCCAAAGTAAATTTCTTGAGAAAGTGGGAATTGAGAGTTGAACGTGCTCACTTGTGATGTTATTATATAATCACGTGAGGTGAGGAAAACAAAAAGTTTACTTGCACTAAGTATCCTGCACTGATCACCTTATGCATGATGAAATCAAATTCATTTCACAACTGATGTGGAACAGGATGTTTATTCTGGTTTGCTCACTTTTTTCACCCACATTGATAAACCCAAGCTATTTTCATGGTTCCTTTTATTCATCAGAGGAATTTTACACAGCTACCAAAAATGCATCTTACGTAATTTTCACTTCACGTTCTTAATCAAGTTACAATATGTGGCCTCCTCTTAAGGAAGTAAGAAATTAACAGTCCTGACACATGAATTGAAACAAACCATGGTGTATTTTCAAAACTAGCTTTTTGCAAGGATGAAAAGATGGTGGTGTGACATAGAAAGAGTTGCTGGTATATCACCAACCAGTTGCTGGCATATCACCTGGTTGAGTGCTTATGTCCTATTGGAAAAGCAGGAGAAGCTCTTGTACAGAGTGGGGAAAGGGAAGTTTGCCTTTTCTTTATCTAACTGAGCTCATATGTGAGCACTTATCTTGGGGTGTAGGCGGCTTTGTCTTGTGTTGGTTGTTTCTAGAGGTTGAAATTGGGCTCTGAAAGAGGAAATTTCTTGGAACCTTGGCTGAGATGCATCCTTGCAGTTTTGTACTCTGGGCTATAATAGATGCAGACTTTGTGCTAGACTGATCATTGCACCTTCTGAAATCACCATCTGATGATTAATGCATGTTAGTGAAAGGAAGGGCTGCCTGGCTTATGCTGCTGAAGTGGGTGATTGTACTGGCAACATTTGCTTTGCTTCTTCTTCTAGTAATAAACTAATGCTGTCCACTTTAATGTCATTGAATAACCCTTCAAACTACTCCCATCAATGGGTAGGAGACAACTGAATGTTATTCCACCTTTGAAACAATTTTTATGCTTTTCTGTTTGATTGAAGATTTACAGTAACTGAATAAAACCCATGAAAATGTCTTGTATGAGAATTTGAATCAACATATTTGTTTGGCTTTTAAAGACACGAGAGCAAAGAATAGAGTTCTTCATCTGACTTTTAGAAAGCAAAGGCAGAGGCCCTCTAATTGCTTCAGTCCTTTGACTAATTACCTTTCACAGCTATAGCTAAGCCGCAATTGATTCTGTAATAATTGGGTGTTACCAGGGAGGACGAATATCAGAAAGAGCATCTTTGGTAGGAAAAGATTTCCAAGTGAGGTACACTGTAATTATTCAAGGATAGACAGCTTTGAAAAACAAGCATATAAGAAGGTCAGGCTGAGCAATTATTTTGGTTCAGAAAAACCCTTCTCTGGAATGTCATTACTTGTTGTACGCCGCACACGGCTCTGATCAGCGTCAGGAAACGACCAACGAGCTCCTGCCTCTGACTCCTGGGGTGAACCAAAGCACATGAAAAGTTGTTAGAAAGAGGCAGCTTTCTGACAATATATGGGAGGCTCTGAAGATTTCTGCATCAAGCAATAATTTTCAAAAGTGAATTAATAAGCTTGTCTCACAGAGTTCAGCGTGTCAGTTTTTAGGTATTTTTCTTAAAGTCTGGCTGTTAAATCTTGCAATGGCTAATCTGTAAAGCAGGGTAGCTGATGCAGGGGCATGAGACTATTAAAAGTTTTGTTAAAGAATTTGAGTGTTCAGTGTTCTAAGATAATGGTGGAGGTGGAGTTCAGGACCAAAAGTTACAGAGGAGATGCTGGCCTACAACCAAGTACACCTCATCTTCCGTATACCGTAATATAACTAACTGTACTAAAAACTTCTATGTATATTTTCATTTTCTTAAGTTTTAAGGCAAAATTTTATGACTGAATTTTGAAATTTCTAGCATTACAAATTTTATTTCTATTTCTTGCAAAAGTGGTAAAGAAAGGACATATATGTGTGCATTCTAACAAAAAAAATTATAAAGCACAGGCAACTTTTTGTTGTTTGTTTGTTTATTTGTTTCTTTTTTAATGCCAGAGTGGCACCTGAGGATGTTTCAGAAGTAAGGTAATGTTTTTCCTTCTCTCTCTGACTGGCAGTGGGACAATTATTCTAATAAAGTGGGTAAATATTATAGTGCAAGCAAATTGAATTGCATTGAATCAAAGCTTCATACGCAACTTGCTCCTAGAGGCACACAACACAGAAACTGGTCAGTCTATAAATATTTCTGGAGAGTGATTCTGGTCATCTGGGGAAGTAAAAACTGTTGTTGCAGTCATAGGTGATATCTTTGGTAGCTCCATCAGCTTCTTTGTGGTTTGACATTGGAAGGCAACACCACAAATCTGTTTACACAGAGGCAAAACTTTGCAAAATATACCTGGGCTTTACTGAATATATCTGAATAAAATTTCCAATTATGTCCCAGAATGTTCTTGGCTCTGATTAAAACATAGGAAAACCTGCATTCCCTGGTGGCACAGATTCCACACTTACAAAAACATCTCTCCAGTGAGGGCTCTGGAGAGGTTATCTCCAGGATACAGTAGTACCTATTTCAAAACCTGACTGACACCTCTAACCTGTATTGATAGAAATGTTGCTTTCTCCTAAAGGAGAATCACACTGAATCTAAGTGTAAGACCTGGGGATAATGAAGCAGGCAAGGAAAAACAAAGGAAGCTTGCTCATTTTGGATAATATTTCATTGATTTTCTCTATGGTAGCTGGAAGATGCAGTGTAATGGGTGGACTGTTGTAGCAGCCAGAAATGTCAAGGGTGTTCCAGCCGTGAAGATTTAGATTTGAGTCAAATAGTTATATACTACCCTGCAACTATGGAGATATAACTAGAAGAATAATAGCATTTGTTTAGAAACTCTGTATATGCATAAAGGGGAAGAATGCTGTATATGTTAGCATTCACTTACAAGATGAGTGAGGGAATGGAGTTTGAGTGTGTTTCTTGATAACATAGTATTTTTTTATTCAGAAATGAATAATGCAAAATTATTCTTAAAAAACCAAGTAAATCACTGTGTAGCAACAGCTCTGCACTGAACAAATTTCTGCTGCTGGCAGAAAAACTTACTGTAATCTTAAGTCCTTCTCTACTCCAAGTAGAAAAATGAGAACTTGTTATAGGCATAAAGGTGCCAGTAGCATGGGGAGCAGGCTCTGAGGACATCCTGTGAAGTACACAAGAGACAGGATTCTGTGTGAAACTAGTGATAGAAAAGGAGAGAGAGCAATAGGGGGTGAAAATGCTTACAAAGATACTGCCTCCCAAGCAGAAATGGGTCAGGTTGAAGGGAAAAAAATTAACCGCAGGACAATAGGAGAGTGAACTGATAAAATTCAATATACTGAAAATGAGGGACAAGATCTGTGGGTGGGGGAGGGAGGATGCTCTGTGTGGTGAGCACTGAAGCTGATAGATGAAGGGCAGAGTACAGCCAAACAAGAGGACAAACTTGCAAATGATTAAATAGACAATTCAAAAGACATTAAGTTCCTGTGGAAGACAGATGGAGTTGACATTAGGAGAAGAAAGCTGCAAATAGAAATGGGAGGAGCAACTGAACTTTGGGTTTCTCTCTCGAGATGAATTTTGTGTAGTTTTTTGTTAGTTTGTTTTTTTTTTTTTTTTTTGACAGAATTGGCAAAGCAGATGACAGACTTATAGAGGAGTGATGGCTTTTCTTTTATTCACTTCCAGTAGATCTTGTCTACATGCAGATCTGATCTCCACCCTCTCATGAATCACAGGTATCTGGTGCACCAGACGCTTGCACTGATTAATTTGTGTTAGCATTAATGTGTGTGACAACTTTTGCTGAATATCACTAATAACTCTTTGGTGCAGGATTACCTGGTTTTATTGAGAAAAAAGATCGGGTATTGTATGTGGTTGTTACGTGTACATGATGAGCATTTGAAAGAGGCCTCTGCTGCACAACTCAGATGTGAGTCCAGAGTTTGATATTCTCCTCTACTTTGGATGTATTCAGTTTTGACTTGGCTCATTATGAATGGAGAGACCAGCTGCAAAATTCAGATGCTGTGCTAAATTTGGAGTCTGAAACTTGCCAGAGGTCAGGGACTTTCAGAGATAAAAGAGAGGTTTAGAGCTCTCTCTAATAGGAAGATAATATATATTTTAGAAGGAATGATTTCATACTTCCTCTCCTCTGTGATTTACCAGGTGCATCACACAGTGAAGGTTTTTACAAAAACTGTTTGTTTGATGCTCAGTGACAGTTCTGTGTATTGCCTGGATCAGATTCTGATCTGTTGCTGTCCTAAGTCAGTTGTAAATCTGCAATATTTCTATTAAGCATGAGAATGGAGCAGCATAGGGGAATAGTGTGTATGGCACATATGAGTATATCCATCACTTATAATCGTAACATATAACATTTGTGATTACACTTTACAAGTTCTTAGGGCTAGATCTGGAATACAGTTCTATGCCTAAGGCAGGATTTAGGCAGAATTAAGATATTATACTCCAATGCTGTAAGCCAAAAGAGCTGGTTCAGCTTTTGCTGTTTCCTGAAACAGGTTGCCTGTTGTTTTGACCTGGTATTTTTTGTAGGTGCCAGATAAGTTGATGCCATGTCTATTTCCCACTGGGATCTCAGCTGACTGGTGTACCCCAAACTGTTTTACATCTAGGCAGAATTATGCTCATCAGAAAATGCAGAGGTTTATTATTCATCTTTTTATTACTGTAGTCCAGGTTTTCCATTTTAAACCTAAATGTCAAGCGATATTGTTGGTATCCTGTGGGAACAAGAGTGGCAAACCAGGAAAACTCCACAGCACCACAGAGATTAACAAATTTATCTTGCCAGTCTGAGCTGGTGTACTGATCCACAGTCCTGAAATTTCTCATTGTGCCAGGATGCTTCTGAGGAGGAGAGATTTGGGATGGTACCCTGCAGAGGCTTGCCAGGAGGGGATGGAGAGCAGAACTGTGCCATGGGACATTGCAGACAGGCACTGCTGATCACTTAAAACCCAGGCAGGGAAGGGAGCAGACGTCTGCCAGCATCCTCAGCTCTGAGTGATGGCTAAAGAGCACAGCATGGCTTGCCACTGGCACTGCCACTGGCACCTAGCTGAAGCCTGAATCATTCATGTGTCACCCTGCATAGATTTTTCAGGTGCTCCAATGGGCATGCTGTTGATTTTTGTTTCCTACATCTTCTCCAAGATCTATGGTTACATTAGCGTTTCATGCATTTAAAGTACCTCGCCTAGTACTTCTTTTTCTTTTGCTTTGTAATAACCCAGAGAGTCTTTACTAGAGCATATATGGCTGTATTTTAGATAGAATATATATTTTTTAATGTAGTTCTATGGAAACACATAATTTTTTTCTTTCTTTGGAGAGGTTTTTCCTTTCCTACTGTCCAATAGCAGTCCCCTTTATCCCTAATTTTTGTTCTATTACAGAGATCACAAAATCTGTACACTGATTCTGTTGACAAAAACAGTGCAATTTCATAAAAATCAAGCTGCTTTCAGTATAGAAGATTTAATTGTCTAAAACAATTCACGATGCTCTCGTGGAGGGCAGGCTTGTTGCTTTGGTGTGGAGGAGGTGGTCCCCATGGTCAGCACTTTCTGGAAGAGAGCAGACACAGGATTCTTACACTTTCACCCCATCTGTGGAACAACTCATGATGTAAAAACTCCCTGTTTAAGTCTCACTGTCTGAACTAGAGTGACTGACAACAGTATCAGGACAGTGTGAGGAGCCTGACAGACCCAACCCCTTACTCCCAAGAGGTTTGGAAGCAGCATTCACATTTTGATGGCACTCTTTAGACTTCTTACTGAGAGTCACAAATCTTCAGGTGAAATACTGCTTTGGGGGGTACACATTTTGGGAGACAGGGTCAGGCAGAGATAATTGCCTTCACTAGATGTGTCCTACATCCATGTCCCCTCCTCACCTTAATCCTCAGAGCACATTTGGCACTGTTTTATTCATACTGTTAAGCAGAGGACCTACAAAAAGTCCTAACATAAAAAATGAAGTTGGTGGTTCAGTGCTGTTCAGAAGCACCCCAAGGATACAGCCTTTGTCTTCACCTAAGAATTTCTGCTTGCTGGCTTCATGCATGGAGAGCTGAGGTATAATTAAGCTTGGGTCAAACTGGCTCAGTAGAGAAAAGGAGCTTTGCTGCGCTGAAGAATTTTCTGTGATGTCTGTGTATCAAATTCACAGCTTATCTATAATTTTACTTATATTAGAACTAGGGCTAAGACAAAATTGACTGAACAGCTTTTTTTTTGTGTGTGGGGAAAGGCGACAAGACTGTTCTGTCAGTTAGTGCAGCACTGAATTGCTCGATAGCTTCGAGCTCAAGACAGCGGTAAATCTCAGAGCAGCTGTCATACCCATCCAGTGAGAAGTTCATCGTCTGAAATGCTTGTCTAGAGACATGGCTGAGGAGATCAAGCCTTGTAGGCATTCCTTATGATCTGTAAAGAGGCCCTGGATGAAGTCTTATGGAAGGGTTGATCCGCTTATGATAAAGCAGGTGAGGTGAGATGCAATCAGGAACTACTTGGTAGCTGAAACACCAGGCACTGTCCTTTGTGCATCTCCCAGCTCTGGGAATAGGAACAGCAATGGTTGTATGCTCGATGAAACACCAGGAGGAAATTTCCCCTGCTCACCCAGCAGAATTTTTGTCCCTGCCTCAGTAGCAACCAGTGCAGTTGGAGAGGCAACATCCAAACAGCTGCTCACTGACTTGTTTTTGATGTCAGTAGTATGAGCTGGAATCACAGAATGTTGTAATTTGAGTCACATAAATCCAGGCAAGACTTCTCTAAATCTTGAGAGAGGGTGCAGGTAAAGTCTCCCTGGATTTCTTTTATTATGGTGAGATGAACTATATGTACACTAGGAGTGCCTGTAGTCCCAATTTCCTCTAAGAAGAAGGTGGATGAGTAGCTCATGTGCAGATGTATATTGCAGAATTGCCTATAATTTAATCTTATAGGATAGAAAACAGGTTGAATAACAGGCTCATACCCATTGCTATGGATATCAGTATACCTTCAATTATGCAGCTTTCAGAAGGTGTGCATTGGGGAATAATCTGCTTCCAATGCTTCTCTGTTATTAATTGCCTGCTATGACAATCTTTTCACCTATTGCATTTGTATAATGTGCAGTCATCTTCAATCAGCATGGGTCAGTGTGACATCAGTTAAAGCTCAAAATGAAGAAAGAGGTCTTATGAGAGAAGTATGGGCTTTTTTTTTCTCAAAATAACCACTTAACTGGATGAATGTGCACAGTGTTACCTATTGTCTTCATTTAGAGTTTCCTTAGTCATCAACAAGGTGACCAATGGCCCTGCAGTATTCATAGGAAAGTAATTATTTGCATGTCAGGCTGAAAAGTAGTCAACATTAGACAATTTCAAAGATAAAACCAAAATCAGTATATGGTTTGTGTCACCATTGCTTTCTCTGAGATTACAGGTGTCTAATACTGGAATATTATTTATTTTATACATGGGACTTTAACCTACCACAGTCTGTCTTGCACAGGTGCCAGTGAGCCAACCATGGTTCACCAAAAGTTCTAATTTAAACCCATAAATGTGTGATGAAAAGATGAAAATCAGAGGAAGGAGTGGTTTTCTGTTTTACCTCCTTCCTCATGCTTCTTTTGTATATTTGCATATGTTATTTGTTGGAGTGTTATATTTCTAAAAAGGAAGCAGGCTTGCACAGCTGGGAATATATTGTTTTTCTCTGAAGTTTCCTTCTAGTGTTTGAATCCTTTTAGTTGCTATGAAGGGTGCACGTGAGAGGAATTAATGCAATTACAATCACAAAGAGGATCTCATGGAACAATGGCCGATTTTTATGGCTGGGGTACCTGGCTGCCTTATTCCTAGTTAAGGAAATACAGGCTAAAGGAAATCGCATTGTCACTGAGCTCACCTTCAAACTCCTAAGCTGGACGAGCTGTACCTGTCTCATTTGTGGCAAAACGTAAACCTGCAGTCATGATAACTGCCTGTTGAGATTGTAGAGTTTTTGCCAGGGTTTTGCTGGGGGATAGGTGAAAGTTAGACATTCTTTCACTTAAAACTGTTTCTGCTTCTCTTTATCACAAACACATTCCTCCCACATTGCAGGAAAGTTTTATATGCTTGAGTAGAGCTATTGTGGACATCTTGTCTCCCCTAGCCAGAATAAATGGCATTCTAGCACCTTTTTCTTACATTTGCAACATTTCCTGACGTGCTGGTTGTTCTCACTCACTTTCTCTGCAATCCATGCAGCTAGTCCGGCTCAGTCTCCCTTGAACTGCAGCACAGTGCCTCATGCCAGTAATTTCTCAAGGCTGTCTTGCTGGGCATCAGAACATTGCTGCATTTCACACATCTCTCATGTGACACTTGCTCATACAGGGGATATTTTTTGTCTTTCAGTTGATATTATCTATTTCCTGCTCTCTTGACCTGCTCCTTCACCTCAGTTACTTAACTGGAGTTTGCACAACTGATTATGTTTTTCTGTAAAATGCCGCCCTTGCTGTTATGAAATTGCATCTTATTTCTGGTTTTTTGTTTTGCTTTGTTTTGTTTTTTCCTTGATTGTTTCTCCATTTATTCAGGCTTGCTTTGAATTCTAGACCTGTCCTCCCAGTTGAGGATGTCTGTGACTGCAAAAACTTGTTCACTACTCAATCAAGGTCACTAAAGAAAAACATTGAATAGTTCTACATTTGGGAATAACCCAGGGAATACACTTCACTATAGCTTCCACATTGGCACTGATAAGGTGATTTTCTGACTACACCTTTCCAGCCAGTTAGATACCAGCTTGATAGGCACTGATTCCCCAGTTCATTTGTGGAATACTGGCACTAGAAAAACAACTGCATGCCTGTTAAATTTGGTTACCACATTTCTTGCTTTTTGATAAATAATGAAAAGAGCATTCATGATAAAACTTTGAATGCAAATTTGTTCTCATAGAAAACCACAGTTGTTCTTATTGCTAAAATAGAAAACAGGTTCAAACCCTGCCTGTGTAGTGAAACCAGCACAGTCTCTCTGCCACAACTGTTAGCAAGATTGGGAATCTGTTCCCTTCCAGGGAGGCTAGACTAGATCTTGGCCAACCTGTCTCTCTTGTCCTGACCTTTGGGCTGGTTTGAATTGTCCACCTATTGTATCAGCAGATGCACCATTTTGGTGTCCTGTGACCTCCAAATATAAATGTGACATTATAATTTATTATGAAGAATCATTTTCATGTGCAGTGTAGGCATTCCTCAGCAGTAAACAGTAGTTTATAGATTATCATAGAATAATTTAGCTTGGAAAAGACCTGCAAAATCATTGAGTCCCAGCTTTAATTATTATTTTTTATATGTATCCAGGTGGCAATTAGAGTTAAATCAGATGCCCGTGTGCTGTTATCCAATAAGCATTCTTAATAATTGGTGATCTTGGGAAGAGTGGGAATTTAGAGAAGTTTTAGTGCAAATATTATTTCAAACAGCTAAAAAATGCAATTAATACTTGAGGGCACTATGCAGATTTTCAGAAAAATGCAATCTTATCAAGAGTAGATTTGCAAGTATAATTAGAAGCTTATACAGATGAGGTAAGAAGATCTAATTATTAAGACAAATGTACAAGACAATGTACTAAGACAAATTTTAAGACAAATGTCTTAAAATGTAAATTAGTCAAATACCTTTAACAGATTTCCTTGTGTCTTTCTCTTGTATCTTCTCTAGGAGTCCTTGAAGTGTCAATGTACCCTGTAAACTCATAGTAGTTTTGCTTAGATCTGCTGTAAGTAAATACTTTGTCCATGGGATACATAAGAAAGCAAAATGAAAATCATAGGTGTAAAGCTCTTCCCTGACTTCCGTGGAATCAGATTCACCCTTTAAACACATTGACAAAATTGAATCTGCATTAGCAATCACTATAACTGGGGGAAAGATGACTGGATTATTCTTTTCGAAAGATGAGTACTGCGGATGAAATAAATTTATGGTACCATTTCAAAGTCAATAGCAGTGTGATGATTGGATCTTTATATCCATTGAGGAATTTCTAGAAAACAGCCACACTAGTTCTGCAGATTTACAGAAACCTGCAGTGAGAGATCTAAAATAAAATGCTGCCTAATCTGAGTACCCAGAGAAAAACTGCATTCCTTGCATACAAAGACTGGTGGAAAATAAGCTGCCCAATTGTTTAAAACTAAGAACTCTACTACAGTTTTATTTCTTCTGAATGGTTTAGATGACAAATGACAAAATTTGTAGTGTATAAAAGGAAATAGCTAAGAAGTAACTTCCTTGTAATGGGAAAAGAAAAAATAAAATTGTGTTGTTTAATCATTTTCCTTATAGAGCTCATAACAACTGTAAAGAAACTTCATTCACTTCTATTTATGTTGCTAATGTTTGAACGCATGTTAACATGCTACTGTGATGATAAGGACCACAAAAAAGAAGAGATCACTGAGGACATGTTAAGAAGCTGTTTTCTGTTCCTAATTTTAGCTACAAAGACTGATTTCTAAACTCTAGTTTCCTTTACTCTGCATCATTTATGTAAGTGAAAGTCCTGTGGGGCTTGTTGCAGTGAGCAGTCGTGACCTTCATTCAAGCAGTGATTAGCTGAGTTTTTTTAATCTTTCCTGAAGAACTGGGACTCCTCAGCATGAGGCTTCTTGGTTAGTGGTGTATATTGTAAGAAAATGAAGAATTACAGTATTGTGCAACAAGAGGAGAACTCTGCATGGGGAAAGGAAAGACCTCAGGTTTCAGGTCATAATGCTCTTCAACTTGTGAAAGCCAGAAATAAACTGTAATTATAGCTCTTTCCAGTCATGCAAGGCACTCCACGAGAATTTCTGTGAAACTATCGGTATTGACAAGGACTTAATATAACACAGACTGAGAGATTGCTTTTGAGTAGGTCCTTAGACATGTCTTCAAACTCTTCTTAGCCACTTGTAAATCTTACTAAACAAATTCAAATTATTCAGTGGAACTGAAAGTGATGATTTCCAACCCCCAAATGTCAAGGAATTGAAGCATTTTGGAACACTTTTTCTTAAGATAATTGACTACAAATACTAACACAACAAAAAGCAGGTAGCTTTAGGATTTCCCAGCACACTTACATGTAAGGAACTACTTGATTTACTGCAAATGGGTCCCAAAATATTCCTGATGGAGTGGAAAGGACAGCACAGATGCCATAAGTAATAGTATCAGACATTGACACAGCAAGACCTGTGCTTCCTGCCAGCTCTCTTGAATAGCAAAAACTTTCTGGGGATGGAAGGGAAATCCTCTGCTTACATTATCTACTGTGACATACATAGTGAATTTTGATTTTTAAATTATGCCATTATCACACATGATATCCCACTATAATTTGTTACCTACTGAAGCATGCACTGTCTCCAGATTTTATTTCACAGATTTTGCTAAAATAGTCAATAAAAGTTTATTGCAGTTTTACTCTGCTACATTTAGTATTGCAAAAAAATAAAAAGGCACATAAAAAGCCCCAAACAAATCCAAAGTTCTATGAAATTTAAAAAAAAACGAAATCCCCTTGGATTATTCCTTAATATATATTTTCTATCTAAAGTTTCTCTGAAAGGAAGGTGGTGTTTAACCCTGACCAGTGTTGCTAAAACTTCCTTGAGCAGCACCCTGTGCAGCCAGTGTTTGACTTCTGCCTACTCAAGATCCTGTAGGTCACCGGGCTATCAGGCTCCCAGTTACCCTCTACTCACAGAGAAGTTTATGAAAACATCACCAGGCAGCTTCAATATGCAGCTGATTAATGCATAAATGTTTTCTTTCTTAGCATTTCCTTAACTTTCTGTTGAAGTCTCAGAGGAACATGCAGCACAGATTAGTTGTGTACAAAGCAATGTCCTCTAGGTTGCTGCGGAGAGATGCCGTGAGGGCTGAGCTGTCAAGTCATGTGGAATTGGAAATCTGATTTTTCTGAAGGGCTTTCTCCAATCCAGCTAATGCAAGGACAGCCTAAAAAAATCTGCCTTAGGCTGGATGGAGAAAATGGGAACGGTGGAGATGGAAGTTGAATGTCCTTAAATTGTTTGACAGTAGGCTCTTAAGGTAGTGGTCTCTTGGATTGCAATTGCAACTATTTTTTTTAAAACATCTTAGAATGGAATAATGGAATAATGTTTACAACAGGCTACATATTCATAACTATAACTCTGAAAAGATGCACTATACCAAATCATAGAATAGCATTAGCCATTGTCAAGTTATTGCAGAGGTTCCACTAGAATTTTCTTTTCCCCGAAAGGAAGGCATACACTTCTAAGCATCAGTCTTCCTGATCTGGCTTCCAAACTATGCAGACCAGAAATCTGTAGGCTTTGGGATTTTGCTAAGCACACACTTTAAAAAGTAAAATTTCATTGACTGAATGGGTACTTGAGCAGACAGTTTGTCTATCCCCATCAGCAAAGGGAAGGCGTGCTTAACAGCCACAGCAGCTATTTAATTAAAAGTTTTCCACATAGGTAAACTACCAGACCTCCTTCAGCTTGAAAAAAAAAATCTATCACTGATGAAAACCTGCACTATATTCGTTCAGTGTGGGAGTATTTTTTAGAAGTGCAGTGTGAGTTGGTTTGGAAGCAGGTTGCAGCGACAGTGGCAGCACGCCCTGTGCTGGTCGGATCCAGCATACTCTGAAGCCAGAGAAGCGAATTGACCTTGCTGAAATGAACCTATTTTACTCTTGATGTTTCAAAGGGATTCAATCTCTCTGAATAGTTCTGCCAGAACAACCTTTATATGAACAAAGCCTTTCTCTAAAAAGTAGCTTTCACAGAAAGGGCAAATACCCATAAAATCAGGATATGCATAAATTGAAGTAATTGTTAAACCTTCAGAGCTAGGTTTTAATTGTGCTCTCCAAAAGGTATTTTTCTACTTGACAATATTTTCAGTATTATGACCTCTCCCCAGTTAATTCGTAGTTAATTAACAGTTTGTCTGGGTTTAACCTCAGCTGGTGACTCAGCCCCAGGCAGCCACTTGCTCGCTTCTCCACCGTGGGATGGGAAAGAGAATTGGAAAGACAAGAGTGAGAAAAACTTGTGAGTTGAGACAAAGACCACTTCCCAAGGGCAGGCAGGAGTAGACATCCCCAGGAAATCTGGGCTTTATTACATGCTTGTGGTTACTCCATCATTCAGAAAGTCCCCCCTTCCTCTTTCTCCCCCCAGCTCTGTGTGTTGAGCATGGCACATGTTGGGTGGGATATCCCTTGGGTCAATGGGGATCAGCTATCCTGCCTTGTGTCCCCTGGTCTCCTCACTGCTGGGGTACGCTGAGAGGCAAGAAAGGCCTTGGCTCTGTGCAAGGTCTGATCCACAGCAGGGAAATATCCCTGTGTTATCAATACAGTTTCCAAGACAAATACAAAACCTAGCCCCATCCCAGCTACTGGGAATAATATTAACTCTGCCCCAGCCCCAGCCCCACAGATTTCAGGAGAATAACAGTGGTAAAGATGGTCTTGGCAATCAAGATTTCTACTTTCAAAAGTAATTGCAGCTCACATTATTCAAAGTCCCATCAGACACAAGTTTGAGTCTTCATGGGTCTTCTCACAGTAGTTTACTTTTCGAAACTTGGTTTTGTCGTTCAGTACATAAAAAGTCTCAGCTATGAGCACTGCAGTGAGCAATGTTTGGAGAGGAAGAGTGGGAGTTATTTTATGGCTTATTTTCTTTGCACCTGTAATAACTCAGAATAATAACAGCTGTGCCTCTCTTCAATGAAAAAGGAATAGGTACACTCAGAGCTCTTGAAAAGCACTTGGAAACTCTTGGGTAGTAGGCAAAAAAAAAGTAATTTAACATGGTTATTTGTTGACATAAAGAACAGTGTAATCAAAGTACATCCCCTAGAAGTGCTTGTGCATGATTATTTGGCACTAATCAAGTATAATGCTTATATTGTTCTGTTAAATTAAGTTTTATAACAAGTAAACTCTAATTTTATGGCACAAGTAGACCTTAATATTATTTATAGTGCCTTTTGGTGACAGATTCCTTAAAATGGGGTGTTTTGAATTATACACAGCTCACATTTTTATCTCTTTCTGCAGTATATCTGTCCAAAAAGCTCTTGGAAACTCTACAGATGAGATTTGTGAAAAAGAACCAGAGGGAGTATTATTTATGAATTGTCTTTGCTCTTCAGCTTTTCCAAAATATAGAGGAAATGTTGAAGACCTGCTGGATAATACTGTTTCTGTCACTCGTGAGCAAATATTGGTTGGGTCTTCCAGGGGTCTGTACTCTTTATTCTCGTTAATGTTCACCTCAAGATGAATGAGCTGCATTTTCATACAAATTCAGGGGGTCACGTTGTTTTCTACTCTGTGTAAGAATTTTATCACAGAGACAATTTTTTTCTTCCAGCTCCTTCATTCACAGCTTTCAGAAACGTTTACAGTGAAAGTTCACAGCAATTTCTGCTTCCTTAGCTGGGTATTTCTTGTAGGCAAGTAATAAACAACAGGACATATCAAATATGTTTCCTTTTGCAAGGTAGATTGTGTAGTGTCACAATAACGACACGAAAGAAGGAGACTGACACCTGTTAAGAGCAAAGGAACAACTGCTGGCAGACTCCACCCATCATTATTGTATATGTGTCTCAGAAATCATAGTGGATTGGAGGAGCAGCTTTGCCGCCCCTCAGTCACACTGGGCTAAGGAAATGTCCCTCAAACTTCTGTGCCCAGGAGAAAGGAATGTAAATAATAAGTTATCGTTACAATAACATGGCTATGTTTACAGAGAATGTGTGAGAGCCAGTTACAAAAGAATGAAAACATCAGAACTGCAAAACTCAGGGCAACAGTGTAGGTCTTAATACTGTGGCATTGTAGCAAGCCTTTGATGCAAGATGTTAGAGAAGAGGAATTTGATTTAATTTAAAGGCAAGTATAACCTCACTGGTGGTTTATTAACATATACAGAGACATGGTTCCAGGCCAGCTGACCCACCTGGGGCACACAACCTTTCACTGCTTGAGTATTCACTCTGCCTACCTTGATTGCACCAAAGCTGGAGGATCCAGATACTGTTTTAATGTTTCTTCCACTAATTAAGCATACCTTAGACAGTCTTGCAGATACAAGGAAGCTTTTAGATTAATCATAGCAAAATCAAATCTCCAAAGTTTTTGAAATGTTCTGCCTGTCTGTTCAAAAAATGTATTATAGGACAGCTTTGAGTTAACTTTAATAACCCACTCAATCTGGGTGAAAATACATGCATTTTGATGTGGATTAAGAAGGAAAAAATTAAATTGCATGAAGGGAGAATAAAACTTTAGAATTGGAGGTTGGCAAAATTGACAACTTTTCTGGAATAAACAGTTTCTCTTTTGATATTTTATGCTCTATAACAAGCAGTACAGTTACATAATTGGATAGAATGTAATTAGCTGCCAAAGCTGATTAAAAATTTGTTTTTATAAATCAATTTTTAAAAATCCTCACTCCCTTGTTACTCTGCTAAATTGATAATAAAAGAAGTGATTCCTTTATTGAACTGCGTTCTACTGTTTCAGTGGTATAAAAATCTAATTTTGAGTCAAGTATGCAGAGAAGCAACATTCCTGGAAATAAGATGTGGAGTTCTTCCACAGCTGTGCATCTCAAAGCCCTGCACAGGGACATGGTGAGTTGCCTCTGCTTCTTGTACTGGACCAAGTTTGTTGCCTCACTGTGGGAGGAGCAGGAGAACTTCCGTGGTTCTGGAGGCCCACTGCACCATCCTGCTGTTGTTCTATCTGCTTGCATTGTACTCGTACCTTAAAGCTGTTCTTGTGTTGTTGGGATGGAGTTTAAGGAGGAGGGGGAAAGGACCTGCTGCACTGTTTGGGTCAAGGAAGATTTAGTACTGTTTCTCTGACCCCATTCCAGTCCCTGGTTGTTTTTGTTTTGGACACAGTTACATGCAGGGCACCTGCAGTCAGTGCTGCTCTTTACTTTTCCCATGCATCTGGTGGCAAGCCCAGCTCACACCCAGCAGCGTTGCTGAGATTCCGTGTGAGTGGTGTCCCTGGTTTGGAGAATGTTCTTGCTGGTATTTCTACCATTCTTTTTGAAATAAGGAGCAAATATTAAGAAAAATAGAAGATGGGCTGAATTAAAAGCCATAGGAAAGGATTTCTGCTCTAGAGGAGAATGTGTTTATTCTCTTTCCCTAGGAGGTTCTATCTGATTATCCTCACAGTCTTAACCCCAAGAAAGTGCCTGTTCTGAGTGCTACATACTGGCCAGCAAATATCAGGGGTAGCAGCATGAGAAAGAGGCATGAACTGAATGCTTACACTATTAGTGGGCATTTTGGCATTCAGAATTCAGGCTGTAGCTCTGGAGATATGGAATTGGTTGTGTTTTATTTCTTTCAGCTCAATCCTCTCTATTGCCAAAAACAAGTTTCTGTTTTCCAGCTCACTTTAGATTTCAGCAGCATTGTTTCGTAATTCAGTTTCCTGAACTTGGGACCAAAATAAATAAATGCAAGTGAAGGAGACTGAACAAAACCTGTGTGTTGGGGTCCTTGTACCTTTCAGCACTGCAACAATGCTCACAACCTTGTTGATAGACAAAGAGGAAATACACCTTACATATATAGAACCTTTGAAAATTTAACAGTTGACATAAAGATACATGGTAATTTTTGTGCTATCTTCTTCCTTGTTCCAGGATCCAGTAGGGATAATTTTAATGTTTTCTATTGCACGTTTTCATGTTTTTCTTTCTTCATTGATCTGCTCTATGTAATTTCCTTATGGACTTGTTTTATATGGTTCTTTGTACAAATGTTAACTACTTCTCTGTTTCCTGTTACCTGCAAAATCTGTTTTGCCTGCTCCAGATCTTTAACCACTGTTGAGTTGTTTATAGCCAGGAGTTCTTCAGTGCCAGCCCAAGCCGCCTCTCCTTTGCTCCATATTCTTATTTATTTTCTTCCATGTTAAAGAGAAATATATTCCTCAAGACTTGATTCACCTTTCTGGCTTCTGTTTTGATGGTTTGTCCAAGTAATTACTTATCCTTCAGAAAGCTCAATTGTGAAGTGTCCTACTTTAGTCAGCGAGGAAAACCAGCCTTACCTATGAATTACTGGTTCAATTCTTCAGAAAACTTGAATCAATTCATCAATTCCTTTCCCTGTCCCAAGTTCCCTTTCTGAATTGGACCATTTGGTTTCTCAGTGGCGCAGAGCCCATCTGTGGGCCATGAACAAAAGCAATAAGAAAACTCAGGGCATTACAAGAAAAGTGTGAGGTACTGATAGAATAATGTGCTTTTTCTTTACACCTACAGTTAAGGCAGGAGGTGCATATGCATATATAGGGGTTCTGGAAATAGCTCTAAATGCATCCTCTGCTTATTTATCTTACTTTAAAATACTCTAAAGTAGCAGCAGCTGTTTCAGGTAACCCATACTCTACAAGTGAACATGGAGGTAAGGCAGAGATGGCTGACTGCAAAGAGCACTGAGCAGAATGTCTCCTGGTTTCCAGCTCTGTTTTTCTGCTTCATAGCCAAACTCCAAATGCTCCTGAGAGACATCCCAGGCACATACATGGGCTCTCCAACAGCTGAGGCTTTGAAACCTCTGGCAAATTTCCTACTGCTCATACAACTTTGGGCAGGTTGCCACAACAGGATAAGGATCAAATGAAGGTGTCCAGGTCAGAAATACCGTGGAAGCTTTCTGTTTACCAGCCCCCTAGCCAGGTGTGCTCAAAAAGGCCATGGGATGAATTCTGGACTTGAAAATGCAAAAGATAATACATAATTTTCTCAAAAATTAAAGAGGTGCTATAGGTTTTCATGGATGTCTGTAATAGTTGTAGCCTAGAATCTGTCGGTAGATTAAGGGCAGGCTCTTGTCATTTCGTTTTTTCTGTGATCTATTCACTCATTCCTCTGGTAGAGCAACAAAATTTCTTCTTCTCCAGAAGTCTTTTAGAAAATAAGTTCAAGATTAACAGCGTGACAGCCATAGCCTGTGATTAGTTAGGTAGCCTTTCTGTGGACTGTTTTGGGAAGATGATATTAAGCACACATATTTGCAAAAAGAACCTCTACTCTCCCTGAATGGTTTTCCAATAAATCATATGCAGTTTTTGTACCTTGTGTACAGAAAATTTTCCTGGAACATTGATGCTCCGTGCCATTTACAACCATTCTAAAAAGCTGTTCTAGGAACTGAAGTTAACTCTGGATAGTAATGACAAAGTACCTGGAATATATATTTTGGTCATCACAAATATATTACAGAAGGTGAATAATTAACAATTCATTATGTCTTGTGAGGGTCTGGGTAGCAACTGTCCCTCCTTTGTGACAAAGACTTCCCAGATGCTGACAATCAGGCTTAAGCAGGGCTTAATCCAAGGATATGGAGAAAGTTCAAGCCTAACCTCTCAAGAATTGCTTTCTGAGAGGGCTCTGACAACAAAATGACTCTCCTTAGGAGAGAAAACTTGAGTTCAATGAGACTGATATAGCTCTGTTGTTTGGATTGCAAGAGGACAGAGCTCTTTTTCTTTTGTCTGCATTTGAAGAAGTCAAGATATGACAATGTCCTTGATGTATCTTCCTTCTGTAACGGACAAGGAGCTAAAGCCTAATCGTATTTATTTATGAAATATCATATGAAACTTTTTTCAGTCATAGTTTCTTCATACAACATTATGCAGATATCTGCTAGGCTTTCATGTAAGGTTAAAAGACTTTTTCCCATAAAATGTACAGTCACAGTTTTATTTCTTTTGTATTTTTAGTCTAGAAATGTAGAAATAACATGTCATATCTTGTATCCTCCTCTGTCTTTCTTGCTGCACAAAATTTAAGAGGATGAAACTCAGCAAAGCTGGAGCCCTTTTTAGTAAAATATCTCCTGAATTACCAGCTGAGACTTCAGGTAAAAGCTTTGCCTTGGAGTTGGTTACAAGATGTCATTGTAACAAATTCATACAATAATTTAAAAAGTAGGATATTACAGTTTTGCTTTTACTCTTACCAAAACATGTTTAGTGGTAACTTGAGGAGGAATTGAGGAAGTTGGGGTTGGCACCTCAGCACTTTAAAAGTAGCTTTGTTCCAGAAACTGAGTTGAGCATTTTCCAAAGAATGTTGTCAAGTTGGTCGACAGAAATAAAGGCATCTAGAATGACCACTAATTTTGTCACTAAACTAATCTTGTGCACTTTAATTAAAGTTTAGTATTTCTTTATACTGCTACAAAACACTTACTGTAGCTATTTTTCAGTCCACTGAAATCTCTGTTTGCTGCAGCTTTGCTGGCTTTATTTGTCTGAAATGTGTAAATATGGTTTCAATTTTATTACAGATAGCAATAGGCAGGGAATTGGGGTTAGATGTGATAGGAAGAGTATTCGAGAAGAACCCTGGAACCGCTGATGTGTGAGAATGCCCCTTGAATACATTTGAGAATGTAAAATGTTGTACCAGAATTTTATCACATGTAGAACTGATTGGAAAACACCCAGAAATGTCATCCCATAGGAACCTTCTCGGAACAGGTGCAGAATTTTTGTGAGTTTATCCTGTCTGACCTTCTTTGGTAGCATACCCACTCCGTGTGGTGAGGGCAGAGAGGCAGAGTAACACCCTGAGGGTTATTTGTGTGGGAAGCTCTCCCTCAGTGGGACTCTGCAGAGAATTCCACAGCAGTGTGCATTGGCAGGCTCAGGAAGGACACCAGGGAAATGACTCAGCTCCAGGAGTCTATATCTGTCACTGAGCAAGATGGAAGAGTCGAACTGCTCTGACTGAAGAGATAACAAAGTGTGAGTGGCTGGTAGCCAGCTGCCAGCAGCACAGCCAGCACGGGAGAGTCTGCAAGAAGCTACAGCACCAGCTGGGCATCTTGGAAAGCTAAAAGCACATGCAGGGTGTTAAATTCTGCTTTCTTTTAAATGTTTTGGCGTTGAATTGTTCCTGTTTTTGTTTTTTTTTTTTTTTAAATGTTGTCTGGTTGTGAGTCACCCATATCTTTAGTCCCGGGAGAGGAGAATCACAGACACAGAAAAAGTCAGGGCACCTGAGCTCATCCTGGCTGTTTGAAGCAGAGGGGGGATTCAGAGCCCTGATGATGAGATGGAAAATTTTGTCATTAGGCTGAGGAAAATTAAGTGCCAGGTTCAGGGTCTGTAAGAGATTATCTCAAGGGCAGCAGAAAGGAAGACAAGTGCCATTAGCCTAGGGATGATGCCTTGGGTTTTCTGGCATGCAGCTTCTCCCACAAAGACACAAAACTTGGTGTGGTGGATTTAAAGTTGTTCTCCTCACCTTCTCGAAAAGATGCAGCACTTCAGGTAGCCTAAACTGTCCACTCCATCTGTCTGTGTGGCTGCTGGTTTTTGTGATCCCTCCCCCCTAAGTCAGACTTCCCTGCCAAAGAGATGAATTGTGGCGTATTGGTATCTCTGTACACCTGGGGAGGTACATCTGCGAGCCCAGGCCATGTAGAGAAAATGCTGTGTTACATTTGGATTGGCAAACAAAACTACACAGCAGAATTAAGAGATAGGTTTGTTTTGGGTTTTTTTTAAATATTCTATCTTTTTTATGCTTGAATAGCTTTATATCCTCCTGGTAAGGCTTTCTTGTTTCTGCAAACAAGATTGTTCTGTAAATATCCATTTTATGTGCACAGAGACAGTATAGACATCATCAATTTTCTAGCAGGACTACTTCAAAGAAACCACAGAAAACCAAAACATATTTTAAAACACTGGATTATTTCACATCTGTCAACAGGTAATAATAAAGACAAGAGTCTGTAATTTACTGTTCAGTATGCACATCTTCAGATTTTACACCTCTGGAGGCATACAGTTTTAAGAAACACCGGTATATTACCCCATATTTTATTTTCATTGTTTCTATAAATGATGTCTTAAGAGAGAAATAAAGTAAATAACAAGGCTACTACTCAAATTTACATTTTTTAGAATCACATTTACTATTGCTTTTTGGATTAAAATGTATTTTAATATGTCTTATAATTTTAATATTTGATAGTAAATTTTAAAGTCACTCTTGGTTAAATAAAGAATAACTTTTAGTTTTAGCACTTGGTTAGGTCTGTCCAAACTTAATCTTTAAGCACAAAAGCAAAGAATTTGCTTGTCTAGTGATTTGAGGGTGTAATTTGTGCAATATTACAACAGGTTATTTTAAAAAGTTGTGCTTTGTGTTGCCTACTCTTGCATTGTCTAGGTTCAGGAAGATGTCAGCTCCCATTAGCAGGATCTTGACCTTGGATGCTCCCAAATGAGTACAGTATGGGAGCTAATTGAGTCTTAAACACAGTAACCCTGTAATATAAACAAAAGGGAGTAGCAATTTCAGCAAATCCCTCAGTGTTCACTGAGATTATTCTCTGGTGTAGCCAAGATACTTCATAGCTCAAGAAATTATCTTATTCAATAAGAATTTGGGTTTGTTCCCAGCCCAAATTTTATCTACAATCACTAAAAGTCAGTCATTTTTCCAGACCCATTCTCAATTGGCTGGCACAGCAAAAGCTCCAGGATTTTTAGTGGTATGCTGAGAATATGTGCCTTGCTATGCCCTTTTTTTTTTGTTTTTTTTTTTTTTTTTTTTTTTTAATTACAGCTGTATCTGNTTTTGTTTTTTTTTTTGTTTACTGGTTCATGTTTTCCCTCAAGAATTGATATAATGAGTGCTGAGGTCCAGAACTCATAAACAGTAGAAGAGATTCTTCAAAGAGCTTTGAATCAGACATATACTTAGAAAATAGTGGATGTATAGAAATGACAAATGTAATCTAAACAAATTTAGATCCATTGCAGCAACACTAAAGAAAATGCATTGAAAAATCACAATGTTTAAGATCTTAAAGAGAAAATGACAGATTTCTGAACTATGAAGAACTTTTGAAAGAGAGTTAGAAAGAAAGGTCTTGCAAAGACAATTTCCTTTTCCCCAATGGCTGGAACAGAGGGTTTGGCCCAAGGTTAAGGCAATTAATTGGTATTATTTTCAGTATCTTAATGAGGTGCCTCACAAAAATCAAATTGGCAAGTGCTGAGCTTAGCACCGGTTGCTCCATAAGAATTGGGTTTAGCAATGGGAGAAGCACCAGTAGATGGTGCTCAAGAATACACAGAATTGCTGCTGGTTCTGCAGGACTAACCCAGCCCTGCACACAAATATCTGTGAGCAGCTTTCCTCATCATGTGCAGAGTGGTGAGGAAAAAAGGCCAGATCTCATGAGAAATTCTGCACGTCCTGTGCATCTTGCACATCCTAAATAATGCCTGGAACACTCTGGGTCATGATCTCCCAAAAGGAAGGGTCAGTGCAATTCTTTCTTCTTTTGTCAGGTCTGAGATGAATCAGTAGCAAGTCATGATTGGTGTTGTCAAGTAATGCTGACAAATTTGACAGTGAGGGCACTGTTGATTGCCCTAAACCTATATTTTTTATTAAAAAAAAAATGTATTGCTTGGCTTATTCATAGCATTCCTTTCCCAGAGAACTATCAGTGTCAGTGAGGGGTCTCTCAGTTTTTTAGAAGATGTTGCCTGTGCTGAATGCAACTGCTTTCTCCCTTCATTTTGGGTGTGGATTTCATACTAGTGAGCTCTTTGTAAAATTGTTCTTAATGTTACACACAGCTTTAAAACTATGGACTAAAATATAGTTAAATCTCATGGATTTTTTTAAGGTAGCATTCAGGTATAGCTTACAGAGCTATACAGCTATACAGCAAACAGAGAAGTTTGTGTGTTTCATCAGAAGTGGAGGGCATCCCAGGTGTCTTGTGAGGCCACATCTGGACAGAAAGCATTGCAGTGCTGTGTAGAGACTGCAGAGCTCCAGTTTGGGTCACAATGAATAAATCCAACAAGCAACCTCACAGAAGAAATGTGTCTATCTTAAAGATACCCTAGGTTTCCACCATAATTACTGGTATGGTACTGGGTTAGGTATCTATTATAATGAATAGGTTGTCTGAAGTCCAGTGTGTTACCAGAGAACTGTGCAAAATAATTTAGGAAGCTATTGGAGACGTTTAGATTTTTTTAAAAAAATACATTATCATGCGACTCTCAGGATCATTTGTGGGTTTTCAGAAGCCTTAATGGCTTCCTATTCCAAAATATGTGTTTCCAGGCATTCTCTGTCCAAGCATCTAATCTGAAAATTACTGCCTGTAATACTTGCATAAAGTGTTTTAGAAGGAAATTGATGACAGCTCTTGCTGCTGCACCATGTATGAGATGTTGTCTGAAACACATCCCTAGGCTTGCCATCAAGATGCCTTTTCTCTGTTTCACCATGAAAATCTTTCTTTGCATCTGTCTGTGAATTTAAAAGTGGATAATAGATCATATGATTTTTGGATACTTTCTGAATGGTAATAGGAAATAACAGAGTTGGAAATGGAAATTATCCCTAGGTATAACTGTTGAGTGCTAGGCTGGGAAAGAGATTGGGCACGGCACAGCTCTTCTTATTCCATGAAAACAGAATCATGTTTAGGCCATGAAACATTTATTTATTTCTCTGTAATATGTTATAGTCAATGCTTAAAATCTCACTATTCTAACTATCAAAACAGGGTAGCAGTTTTCCAGAAAACCTTTCATCTCTTTTTTTTGTTCTTATAGGGCAAAGACGAGGATTTGCTTCTTTCTTGATTATCTCTAATTCTTGTTTAATGAAATTAATTCCATGGCAATTCTGGCTGAATACCCATAAAAAAGAAGAGTATGAACAATGTATAGCTTTGTAATACAGTTTGGCTGTGGTATTATATATTTTTAAAATTTTTATTAACTTCCAGAATAATCTGTATTTTTTTGTCTTTCACCACACATTTTCAAAATGCTCAATAAAACATGTTTTTGTGTGAACTGACAACTAGAAGATGCATTTCTTTGCATCAGTTTAATTTCACAGTCTTGTTAAATTTTGAATAGACTGTGCTTCCCATCTGTGAAAGATAATTCATATTAGATGCTTGTAGTGGTTGCACTACTCAGCTACGAGGAAGAAAATTTACTCCACCCCAACTGAAACCAGGACAATGTTGCATAATTAATATTAAACTCAGAGGTATAAATGCATCTCATTTTAAAAGGTACAGATGTAGTAATGACTCTGTCCCTGAAGGATAAGAACAGAGGTGGACAGAGGGAATTCAGCTGGATGTAAAGGCTGATGCTACCACCCACCCATTAAGCATATATTATAATTTTGGGTTGTATAGATGCTAATAAATATGAGGTCACTAAATCACACACTGACCAGGGCAAAGTCTGGCAGAAGCCAAGCACACAGGAACATAAGGCTGTAAGCTGTTGGCCTGTCACCTCAATACAGCTGTTTTCCAACAGTTGTGTTCCCTTTCCCATTGAAGAGAAACTTCTGTCTGTCTGAATCTTCTCACTGCTGGAACACCTGACTGTGTGCAAAGTTTGACAGTCACATTATCCTTGTGAGAGTCAAGGATCATGAAGAATAAGTGACATACTGCAGGTGTTGGGGCTTTTTGTATTTGAGATCAGTTTCAAATCCTTTAGTCAAAGCCCCACGAGCTGTTCTGTGAACTAGTGTGTTTCAATCTCAATCTTTTCAGTTTATGATTCTCTCTCTGTCATTTCATAGCTCTCTATTTTCCTCATTTGCTCATAAGGCACCTCTCAGGGTAGTTCAGTGTTATACCATCATCTTTGCCCAGAGAACTTGCACATTCAAAAAGTAGAAAAGGAGAATTTTTAAAGTATCAATAAAATAGAAAGTTTGGGGGTTTGTCCACATTTTAACCGTAGCATCCAGTATATTCTGTCAAGTTCAGAACTCTCTGGAAATTCATGTTGTACCACTGACAAGTGCTATCTTGAACTTACCTCTCAAGTTTCAGAGCTCTGGACAGTTAATTAACACTCCTGTAGCTTTTTAGAAAAATATATTATTTTTTTTTCCTACCCTGTCATTTAAAGTAGCAAATACAGCGGGACTTCATTAGACTCAGGTTCTGGGGCTTTTTTACTTTTGTACAAGTTCAATTATATCCCCATCTGTAATGTTTTTTTTAGGTTGGATAAGGATGTTAACTAGTCAAGCTAGTCCTTTAACTCTACAGAAACTGGAAGCAAAGAAAAAAAATATAATGAAAATGAAAAGTAAAAATAAACAAAAAAATTATCTTCCTTTTGAAGAAAATCTGAAATTTTGGATGAAGGTTCTATCTGACTTCTTTTGATTATAAAATCATGGTCTGCTCTGATGAGGAGCTTTATTGTCCTTGTTTAAAAAGCAAAATTGAGTCAGACCTTGCACTCTAAAACTAACAGATCAGAACCAGGGTGACTAGCAGATGAGCCTGAGAGAACAGGCAGGCTTCAGAGAGTCCTTCCAGGGGAAGGAAGATTAATGACCTGCCCTTGCTCTGAAAGCAACAGCAGTGCCCAAGCACTGGAGCCAGAGGCTGTGATTGCTCACTGCCAACCCAAACCATGGGGTACAAGTACAGATAAAGACAAATTGGGGATGTAAACCTTCTTCCCTCAACTGAAACCAGGTGCATCTCGAAGTTATTGGAATAAAATGTGCTGAGCTTGGGCCATGGAGAGTCTGCCCCAAGGCATGTGGAAGTTGGTAGGAACCTTTCAGCTCCTGTTACTGCTTTTTGCACCCGACGCTTGCAGCTACTCAGTTGCTACTGAGGGCAGCAAAGGCAACCACGTGAGAGCAACAAGGGACCAATTCTTCTTTTTCCTCTTTTCCAAAGTAGGAAAATTGCCTAATTCTAACTGTCAAAACCCAAGTTTGCTGAAATCAATAGCAGTCTGTGTAAGTGGGAGCCAGTGAGCAGCACAACAGCGACAAATAGCAGCTGTGTTATGTACCTTGCTCCAGGTCCTTCTGGAATGAGAGCCACTAAAAATAGAAACAGCACTGTGATAAAAGTTATCCCAGTGAGCATACCCCAGTTTTATCATGGTAAAATTGCTTTCTTACCCGTGGGGGAGTTTGATTCCTTGTCTGTGCCACAGGGATAAAAACAAACAAACTCCTTTATAATTCTTGGACTCTCTTGTAGTTTTGTACTTGAGCCCAGGAACAGTGAGAAACAAAGTAGGTTTTGTGTTTATTAAAAAAAAAATAAATCTGATGCAACAGAAAAATTACAATATCCAGAGAAATATTTATGTGAAAAAAGTTAAATGGCAAGATAGTCATGCTCCCTTTTTCCCCTTTTTTTTTTTTTTTAATATCCCAGTATCAGCTGACACCAGCAGGTACCTGAAAAACGTCACAAAGCCTCAACACCTTGAACTAAACCTAAGTTGTGCAGGGGAAGTCATGCATTATTTGACTTCATTGAGTTGCCCCTCCAAGTTCTGCTCTACTAAACAAAGCTGACAGAAGCAAATAAAAAGAAACCCTTTGATACTGAAAAATATGCAGCAGAGATTTATCAAATATGTCTTTGACAATACAGCCACTTTACAAATACTCTGTTGATTCTTATGCAGATGAGGCAATTTTAAAAAATGTGTTTCAGCAATTTATGGTTCTCAGAGTTAATAAAGTTATTTTATTAATGGAAAAAATTATCCATGCTGGACTTCAGAACCTATTGATTTTATTTGAGTAGCTTAGTGGCAGATTGCTAAAGGTAGGCGTTCAGGAGAGCTGATGCAGCAAAAAGAAAGATAGTATCTCTTACAAAAATTTAATTATCTTGACACTAAAACTGCATCTTATTTTAAAAATTAATCTCCATTAAAAAAATAGGCAATGTCTAAAAGCAAAATGCCTGTCAGGTGTTATTGGCAAATATGAAATGAAACTGCAGGCAAGAATGATTGATTATACCTAAGGCAAAGAGCCATGATATGATAATAAAACTGGTTAGACAGAAAAATATTTGACTGAGCAAGAAATCTAAGTTGGGTCTCCAGAAATGAATGTTCTCATAAAAATACAAATAGAAGGGTGAAGTTCACATAAAACCTGAAGATGTTATGTTCCCTACCTTCTGCTGGGTGGTAAAACCAAAGATCTGTAGAATAAATGGTAAACCCATCCTGGATTATGAGTGGTTTTTAACATCTTTGTTTTTCCAGCATGGAAAGGGAGGACAACCTCCTGCCAAGAGATCTCTTAGGCATGAGAGAAGATACTTTATGTTTTTCCCAGGTGGGGTTTTTGGTTGAGTTGTCCTGGAGTATATTCACTGCTCTTTACTACAGCTTGGTGTTGGTGTGTTTACAAGGGTAGTTTGCTGGTGCTTACAGTGGTTTACTTACTAAAGTGTGTTATAACATAGAGAGACTTTCTCTCTCTCTCTTTCTCTCTCTCTCTCTCTCTCTCTCTCTGTATGTGTGTGTGTGTGTGTCTCCATGGCTTATATAGACATGGGTATGTAATATTGAATTGATTCATATATCATACAGAAACACATGCAGACTTGCTACTATGTCCATAGACACACACTGTGTGTGAAAATAACCCTGTATTTGCAGCATAATATGCGGTGTATTGGATAGTCTCCTTTCCTGTGGGTAGTTTTGGGGTTTAAGGCTGTTAATGATGGTTCCTGCTCCTGCAGGAGCAGCAGAGCTGTGTGCTGAAGGGATGCCCTGGCATGATATCCCCGCATTGCCAGCATGTAGGAATCATAATTTCTCCCTGGGCATGGGTGTGTTTTGGAGTGCAGGTAGATCTACAATGCCATTTACACACCATCTGTGCAGAACAGCAGCCTTGACTTGGAGATTTTAGAATTATCGGTGTTGTAGCAAAACATATTATTAGGAGACTTGGGACAAAAAAAAGTGAAAGACTTGCCCAGAATCTTAAAATAAAAACCTGTTTTAAAATAAAAGCCTCTTGTTAAAACATCATTAGCAACCACCTATTTTCTTCTGGTGCCGTTCAAATGCAAAATCAACACTTTCTGGTGTGTTACTGTTGCATTCCTACCAAGCAAAATCAGAGCCTAGTTAATCTTCTGTCTGTGAGGTGTTTAATCCTTTAGCTTTTTTCCACTTCATGTATGACTTTGAAAGCATAAAAGAAACTCCCAAAGGATAAAGTAAAAACTGAATCTGATGAGTTTTGCAAATCAGTAGAGAATGAATAAAATTACCCCAACTAAGTTAAATCTTCACAAAAAGATCCATGTAACTGCAAGGACAGCAGTGCTTATCTACACAGAACAGTAGCAAAAGTAAAGGAAGATCTGTAAATCCTATTCATAGAAGAAAAACAAAGTATTTATATGATGGCCAAGCAGGATATGCAGAAGCTGGATGGTATCTGAACAATGATAACGAAAATATTTTTCTTGTCAGCTTTAAGTTCACTGACATACTAATATTCTCTGGCAGGGATGAGAACAGAAATTCTTTGTGTACACTGAGTAGGAGCCCCCCTTTAACATCAGCTTGTGCTGGTGCTCTCCCAGATAAGTTCCCTCAGGTGCTTCCAGTGCTTGGGCTGGAGCAGCTCTGACAGGAAAAGGGCAAAGCACATCATCTTCACTTGGTTAGGCATATTTGTAGACCAAGGAAAGATAAAGAATTAGAGATAAATAGGATAGATTCTAATGATGACAGAGGAAAGCAAAGCTTTTCCAGGTATTGCCGGGTTCAAATGCATGGAGTGCAGTAAAAAGCAGAGTAGAAAATAAATCTTGGGCATAACAGACCTGGACTCAGATGAAGTCTGTGGATCACATCTTGATGTAGAATTCCTTCATTGTACATAGTTATAATGTGAAAGCAGAATTTTTCTGGGCTAAAATATGGCAATTAAAATTGATTTATGGACAGAGAGCCTTCGGAGTGATATCCCACTGCAATTTCAGAGCCAAAGGTCTTGCCACCAACAAAGAGCCAAGTGCTTCTGGGATATTAATGGCAGAGAAATGAAAATCAGTCACCAAAAATATAGTTGCAAGTTTCACTGTTAAGTTTTAATATATCACGACGCTCATTTTTACCCAAAATAAAGCCCTGCAGACGTCACTAACATAAAATCTAGTATAAGATATAATTATTAGGGGAAAGCGTATTTATTTGGGCGTCTATGTTTCATAATTTATACCATCTAAAAATCTGGAAGGACCTTGCTTTTCACTGTGGAGGTCATTCAGAAAGTTCTGTGTGTCCCTAGTGTGCGATCAGATGAGCATCATCACTCACACAAACACCCATCCATTCATCAATTTTATAGCTCTGAGAATTTCTACAGGCTGGATCAAACTAATACATTCTTTTTGAAATGAGAGATGTTACAGCTAAAATACTAAAACTGCTTTTTAAAAACTCACTTTAAAAAAAATTATCCCTCTAAAGCTGTATTGCAGAGATGAATAGTCAGGTCTGCTCTTGTTTGATTTTTACTCCAGATGAATTCTTAATACCTAAAGTTTCCACTGAGACTTGTAGGTACTCAACATGCTTTAAAATTGAGCAAGACTATTTGCACACAATTTTTTAATTCAAGAACTGTGTTACATGAATGCCTTGTATAATCTGAGCCCAAGGATTTATCCTGCTGAAGGACATTGATTCCTGGACTTTGTGTGCTTTGCCACCAAGGGAATCCACACCACACCCTCTCAAATGTCTGGGGAATGTATTCTCCATAAGGACACCCACCTAAGCTGTGCAGAATGAAGCATCTGGATGACAGTTGAATATCTACCACATCTAGAAATGCCTTCAATCTGTTATTTAGAATCAGACAACATACAAAAAAATGCTAATTTTGAATTCTATACCTAGCAGTAGTGATTCTACCTCTTTCTTTCATCCACAGCTGTTATGGATTACAGAAACACATCCAAAACTTTCCACTGGAGGTCCCATCTCTTAGTTTTCACATAAAATAAGTGCATGGTTGGTCTACCAGAATTTGGTACCTTTTTAACCCGTTTCATTCGTGAGGGATTGAATTAATATTCCTGGGGGTCTGTTTAAAATGATGTAGTGGTTAAGGCATTCTGAAGAAACAGAGGGAAGAAGGATGGGGGGAAAAGGAACCTTGAAGTTCATGTTTATTTATCTGAATGTTATATTTTGTACAAGGTGAAATACCCTACACTCTTGTAATTTAAGAGATGGAAAAAGCCTAAGGCATTTTATGTGTCTGAATAATTTTGTTGCATTCTCATGTTATTTAGACAAAAAGACATCTATTTATATTATGTGTTTTGTCTACCTATTGGCGTAGCATCTGTTTGGTATAAGTTTGGGTACCATTTTTTGTAATTTGTGTTTGCTTGTTTCCCCGCATAAGATCACACAAGGTTACTGTTCCTGTATTCACAACATGCATTTCATTGTAATTTCCTGACAAACCACTGACAGGTTAAAAGAAAAGTGTACATTCTTCATCACTGGATCTCTCACCTTTTCCCTTCTTGATTTAGTTTTGCTTATCTTTTCCCCTCTGTGGAAAAATCCGATGACGGCTAGAAGGCAAGGAACAAATATAATAGTTTCTCTGTTTTGAATATCTTTATTTGTTCTGTGATGTAAATTCCTATTTATAAAATAATACCTGAAGAAGGAGATATTTTTAAAAACTTGACTCCAGATTTCTGTCACAACATAGCCAGGAACCACAGTAGACATATTTCTAGCAAGAGTTTTGAGGAAATGTTCTCCACCATGTGAAGGAAAGGAGGGAAGAGAAACGTCAGTAATATTGCTGCTTGCCTCAAGTAATTTTGTTGACAATAGGGGATAATTAACGAAATTAACTGTGTGTTTTATGCATTTGTAAGTAAACACGGAATATTAGTTACACAGGAAATAGCCCTCTCATTGGTGAGCGTGTAGCAGGGGTTACACCAGGGATCTGTTTAGCTCAGTGCACTCAGTCTTGGCTTAGCAGAAGTAGGTGCTAAAGAGAAACCAGAAACAGAGACTACATGGAGCAAGTTTTCATCCCAGCATGCTGGCCTGGCTTGTAGAACAGTCTGTAAGCTCAGGAAGGGAAAGAAAGAGTTAGAAAAACTGAGTTAGAAAACTGCCCCATCCTTAACATTTCCAGTCAATAGATTCGGGAACCCCAGTTTTCAGACTTAGGGTCAGCTTCTATGTCCCTAATTTCTTTTTGTTTCACCTTTTTGCCTTCCAGCTCTCCTGAATTATTGTAGATGTAAATCACCTAAATATGGGCTCATGTGTCTGTTTATAAGTTCTCTACTGGATATAGATCCTCATCTTTCAATAACAGCTCACAAGGTTTGGGTCTGTGATGCCAGTAGTACTTCTCTATTTTTCTTCTTTTCTGTCTTTCTGTTGGTTTCTAATAGAAAAAAACAGACTCTTCTCTGACAAATAATTTAAATTACCCAAGTTGGTTTTATTATCCTGTATTATTTTATCAAACTTTGAACAAAACAAAAGTTATCTCCCCTTCCACCATCTCTTATCCCATTGCCAGGGTGTAGGACAAAAACATTTCAACCTAACACTGAATAAAGAACATCAGGAAAACACAGGCCTTTTGAAGTCTTAGTCCTAAACATTGCTCAGAGATGTTAACTGGTTATTATTGGAATTGTTTTTAAAAAACATTAGAAGCATTGCATGAGGTGATGGCTGCATGCTGCTGAGTGAATATTTAATTTTTTTCCTTCCTTTTTCTATGGCTCCTGATGACAACTAGATGGTCACATAGGCAAACTGCCTATGTCAGTCAACATCTTCCCCCTCTCACTCTGCAGATGCCATTCCTCCTCCTCCAGTGCCTGCACTGATTTTGCTCTTCTGATGTATGAAATTTGAGTTTCTCATTATCTCTGACATAGCTTTATTTTGGGACATAGTACATGTCCTGCTTAATTTTCCATGTATTGCATGAGGGAATGGGGCACCATTTTGGAGATCAGGAAGAACACATCTGTCTCCCTGGAGGCTGTACCTGGCTCCAGTAATTTTTAACTCTCTGGACTTACTGAGAGTTTAATAGCACTGATTGATTTTCCTGAGAACATAGCACAGAAGGCTGCTCTATTCACTGCGATATGATGAATTCATGTAATAGATTTGGTGCATTCAATATAAGAACATGTGGAATGGTTGCTTTTAACATCAATGCACTGTGGCTTTGGTGACAGTCTATTGAGTCCTGGACCAGCTGTTGAATTTTGTAAATACAGTGTACAAATATGATTTTGGTAGGCCAGGGAAACAACAAAGGAGAAATAGAATTTTATATAAAGGTAGTGTGTTGCATTTGGTTGATTTTTTTTTATACAAGGCTGGTACAAATCAAGAAGGTTTTAAGCATTACAGAGCACTGCATTTCTAATAATTTTCCTTAATTTTCTATAAATCCTTGGACCAAGTGACTTAGATCCAGGTTTAAATTTTCTACAATGACATTTTGTCAGGATTTGAGAGGCAGAAAAATGAAAACTCCAAACTACTACAGATGCTTTTCAGAGATTTAACCTCATTGGGTCCTGATGCAGAAGCAGGGTAGTCCCAGCCATCTCTTTCTGAGAAATGACAACTCCCTGCTGGTGCCCTGCTGCAGTTGCATTACTGCCCTGCCCAGCCCAGGAGGGTGGGGAGATGTGGACACCTTCTTCTGATAATATTCTGATTTCCCTGTGATGGAAGGCAACAAGCAAAGAATTAAAGAGAGATCAGTTTTTAAATACAGGGTTTAGATGCTGATTTCATGATACTGGTTGGTAGAGTCTGGTTGTTTTGTCCCTAAAGAAAATGTACTTGCTTGAAGCCTGCAGTGTGTGAAGTATGAGCCATTCTTTTCCATCTACACCTCAGTGTGAGGGACAGGACCCTTGCACAGACTCACAGTTGTCACCATAATCAGGAGCTCTGCTTGCACCATCACGTTGTGTGAAAATAGGGCTGTTCAGCAGGTGAACTGCATCTTCCTGGGAATATGTCAGGGGCTGCTGCACAGAGCATGAACCAAGAGCTGGCTGAGAAAAGACCCAACCATAACTGCTGCACCTGGACAGCCTGGGCTGTTCCAGTAACAGAGCAACTATTTTCACCTGATTATTCTTATCACCTGCCTTTTCAGAGGGTTCATGACAGAAGAAGCACAGGGGTATGGCAAGGCTGCAAGGTCAGGTCCTCTTCTTCCCTTTCAGACAAGGGAGCTTCACACAAGTCACAGGTTCACAGATTTAGAGGTCTGAGATTTTTTACACACACACACACACAGACACACACACTTCAGAGTGAATGGGGGAGTGTAGCTAAAGCTGATAAAATATCAAGTAAAGTAAGAAATCAGGCAGGAACAGTATCATGGCAATAGACAGAGTCATGGAGCTCTCCAGAGGAACCTTCCTGGTGGATAGCTCTTTGCTGTCAGACAGTATTGCCTCCTCCACGGTCAGTGTGTTGTGATGCAAAGCCTGAAAACGGTGAAATAAAGAAGCGTCCATCAGTTTGAGCTGAGTTTTGAGCAAACCTGTACCGAATTAGGCTGTCATCCACAGCCCTATGAAAATCTGCTGTATAGTACAGATTGATGTGTGCAGAGATTGAAGATCCAGGCTCTCTCTTGCTACAGTTTTTGTCAGAGTCTTGCCTTTTTTTTTTTTTAATGTGGAAATATGAATTTTAAAATGCTCTGCAGAAGGTTGCTTTTATTTGGTTTACTCTAAGGGAAAGCAGAAAGGCTTAGATCTCAACATGAGGTCCTTATGTGACATGCCTCCCTGTAAAATACATAGATATACACAAAGAAATTAGTTATCTTTGGGGATATTAGGAAGAGTACAGTATATGGAATAAGAGATTATTTTTACCTGATTACCCAACATTGCTCAGACAGACGAAGCAGTACTTTTTTCATTTTTAGTATCAATATATTTTATAAACTGCTGAACCACTCACATTGGTACAAAAAGAATCACAGAGGAGAATTTAGGAGCTGAAAAAATATACTGCTGTGAAAGACTTAAAGAATTCAAGTTTCTTTAGCATCTCCAGAAGATGATTTGATTGCAGTCCAAGTATTCTCATGTGGAGAAGATAGAGGATAGAAAAAGAACCTTTAATCTTGCTGAGACAAGCAGGCAAGAGTCATGCCTGGAAGATGATCTAGAGAAATTCAAATGACAACTTGTGCAAATAGTTTTAAGTGTGATCATGATCAGCCTTTGGTATATAAAGAAACAGCAAGGAAAATAGTAGGTTGTCTATCTCCTGATACCTCAAATGAAGACTGGTCTTTTACGAGAAAGATGGTTATGCTTTATTGAGCTTAATAGAAGAGTAACTGGATGTAATAGACTGTGGTATGCTGGAGATTGAGTGTGATGATCTAATGGCTCTCCTGGACTTACCATTTATGAATCCCTTGAAAATCCATGCAGACATAATCAAAAAATAGAAGGGTTTGCTTTAGCTCCTGGATGCTGCAACTGGTAAAATGTGCTCAGCTCTGTTCCCTGCACAAATGGAGTGGCAAATACCAAGTGAAACTGGCTAGACAGCAGAAATGTTCACAGCCCGACATTCTGGTCATCCTTCTCTGTGAAACCCATCATGACCTGACATGTTTGTTGTCATATCAGCCCCACACCTGTGCGTTTATATACACTTCTGGGTCATCCTCGTTACATCTTTGGGCTTGGGGTTGAGCATGGAGCTGATTCCAAAACTATCATTATTCCATTTCAAATCCTTCAATAACAGAGACTTCTGTGGTGTGACCCAAAGGGGGTCAAAATCTATTATCTGTTGATGTGCAATAAAACATGCTTTATTTCTATAATTTCTTGGTTAGTTAGTCAGGCTTAAAGACTTCCATATGTTGTGTACTACTGTGTCCTTCTGAAGTATAAAAACCTACTAACTTGTTTTGCCTCTATAAATTCAGTACTTTATAATTATTTTGAGGAAGAAAACAGCAAGAGTCTGAATATTTCAGGAATATTTCAGCCCTCAGAGTGATCTCAGAGCAGGGCTAGAAGTTAGAAAAATGTATCCAGCCAAATTTTTAGGTATTCCATACACCAAATGAACAGCTGTAGATGGTAGCCCATCTCATCCTTCATAGTTCACAGTTTCTTAAATTTTGTGACGCCTCTAGCATTTTAAGGGTCTGCTGAATTTCTTAAGCTCCAGTGCCAGCTCTTGAACTCCACATTGATTTTCCTTAAGTGTCCTCAAATAAAACATATGAAGTAGGCCTGTGTCTGAAATTCATGTTCCTGCCAGACACCGTTCCTATGATATATTGCAACAATACATCAGAGAAAAGCAGCCCTGGTGATCTACTGCAGTAATACTGCACATTCTTGTAGATGGAATGAACAGGAGCTCTAAACTGAGAACTTGAACAGCTTTTTGAAGTTATCATCTGGCAAAGGTACTAACACCTATTGTGTTTGTCAAAAGATCAAATGTTGAATGTAATTTTATGTGTGCTATTAGTGCACTGATTGGTGATGAATGGGATTCTGCTTTCTATCTTCAGGAATGAATTACAAATATTCAAGATTTTTTACAGAGGTCTGTAATTAAGGGCAAAATACACACCAATATTAAAAATTCGTTTTGCATTTAGAAAGAGAGAAATATTTTTAACTCATTCTCTCTGATGTCATTTCAAGCAGAAAAGAGCAAATAAGTGTTACCCATTAAGCGTATAATGAAAACTGGGCCATTAACATCTGAAATTTGTAATCTAATGAGGAAAAACTTCTGTACCTTATTCTATTTTTCTAGAGGAAAGGGATCTATTATTCGCAGTTACTCCTATGGGCTCATCAGTACCAGAAATATTTCTCCTTAGTGATGTTTTTACATGGACCTTTTTCACTGAGAATAGGAGTGTGTCTTCCATTGAAGTAATTCTCAATAATTTTGCCTCTTTGATATCTTTTTTCACTGACCTGAAAAATCTTGAGCCATGCCTTAGAGTCCTCCCAGTCTCCCTCCTGTGCTCACATCAGCTGAGTTTCAGTAGGTGGTTCCTGCTGTGATCCCTTGTGTTGTTGCCACGGCTCTTTCACTTTGCACTCTCTGGTGCTTGTAACTAACCAATAGTATATTTGAGTTTCACTGAATTCACACAGCCTGAAACTTGTGTCTTCAAACCGTGTTCCTGCTTTATCAGAACATCAAATATTGCTGGTGTACACTGGACTGTCTCATAACAAATGGATATTTCTCATCGTGCCCCACCACACTGCAGTCAGTACTGGTGCTTGTTCTGCCTGAACACTTGGGTCAGTATGGTATCAGTTGTGGCTTTATACCAGAAGGCAAAGAGCTCACTTTTAGCCTCTGCCTCCACTTAGTAAATAACTTCTTATCCTGAATCACCCACAAAGCTGCTTCCTTTTGAGATATCTTCAATACAGACAGTTTTTCTGTAATTTGCTTTCCATCCAGAGCTTAGCTCTGCTTCCTTCAGGCCAAAAATGTGACTATTGGTGCTCCACATCCCAGCTACTTGCTCTGGCATACAGCTTTGTAAAAGGGATCTCTTCTTAATTTTGACCAGAAGTTGTATGATGGAGCCAAGAAATCATTTCTGGATACAAGCTCGGTTGAAACTTGTACTCTTCTGTAAGGTTCTGATTTGCTCAAACAGGCCTTTTTCAGAGAAAATGTGCTACCAGTGGTGTTTAAAGACATTTTAGCCTCAGTGCTTTGGATTATTTCACCTGCCATATTGCACTAAAAATGTGTGAAGCTGGGAGTGAGATCAAGGGAAAATGCTAGGTCTGATTTCTTCTGTTTCTCCATAGTCAGCTTTCCTGTGTCCTTCTGGCATTGTTTATTTCCTACCCACCAGATTTCTTCATACTCTCTTCCTCTCTTTCAAAGTATAAAGGAGAAAAATAAAAGAGAGGAAAGCCTATTTTTAAAAAGAAAATAACTTAAAAGGCAATAGTGCTTTTTGGTTTTCTTCATTTAATTTTTCCTGGACAGCCACCTTGCCTGTCTCTCTTCCAACCTCTCTGTCCATGTTAGCACTAAATGTTGCTCAGTCTCTTAAAGTTCAGACAAATTACTTCTATTGAGAGAAGGATATGTACTTCTTTATTTAGCATGTGTAATATAGTATATAAACTGAACGCACAAAGCTGCTGAAAAACAACTGAATAAAACTGCCTTAAGAATTGAGACATCTGAAGATGTGGAAATGACCTGAGATGCTCACTACTGTTGTAGCTCAAAATTTTAAAACTGATGACAGCTATTTTCTGTGAGACAGCCTATCTGCCAGCTTGAAATTAACTTCAAGATTTTAATAAGCCTACAGCAGTGAGGTCAGGCAGGTGCCATAGCCTCAACTATGGCAATTGCAAGATGCAGAAGAGTCAGTTTGTCACCTCATGAGAGAAGACTGGCTGGCATCAGTCTTGGCTGGCATCAGTCTTGGCTGGCATCCAATGAGGAAGATTTGATTTCTTCCAGTTGTCACCTATTTTCCTACCTGTTAGATTTTTCTGATGTGTAGATGATGTTCTGATATTCTCTGACGAACCAGAGCAGCTTTGTCATGGGAAAAATTACCCATGTGTAGTCTGTTTTGCCCTGGCCCCTGTAGGCTGATATTGAAATAAGCTGAGACCTATTTGCCTGCAGGAGTGTCTGATTTGATTTGCAGTGTGCTTGTTCTTGAAAACAAGCAAGTTTTAAACCCCAAGCTCGTTTTTGCATTACATGAAATATCAGGTCTGCTGTCAGCAGCAGTGATCACTGGAGCCAGGCCAGCTCTCAGAACAAGCATGGTCGTGTAACAACTCATGAGCAGGAGAGAAGCACAGCAAGACATCTTGCAAGGAACTTTCTGCCTTTAATCTATTTTTCCCATCCCTTTTTTGGCTTAATTCTTAGATGTGGTCCTGAGACTACCCTGCTGAGTCCAATCAGTGAATATGGGTCAATCTTGTCTACCCACACTTGGTTTCCTGTAAGCTTCTTACTTACATGATTCCTGGTAGAAGAGAGATTTTTTTTTTTTGTAGAATTCATTCTGTAGTGACTCCTCTCTCTCTGCTGAAGGCCTTTGTATGGATAAAAAGGGCAGAGGTAAGCGAACACACGTGCAGAAACTCAACCTATGTAAAATATTAGCTATTTCTTATACCTGTCTGCTCTGAACAAGTTGTGTGCTTGTTGTGAACTTGCTTGAGCCACAGGTTGAGTGGGGAGTGCTGGGCACGGGCCTTGGGGACAAAGCCGTCAGTGTCTGAGCTCTGGCTCTGTGAGAGGCGCTCTGGGTCACAGGCTGGCACACCATGGCTGAAACTGCACAGCACAAAATGGGTAACACCTGAACTCCTTTTGAAAAGGCTTCAAAAGACACGGGGGTCATGTGGCTCCACAGCAGTCTGGTGAATAACTGAGCAAACTGCACCCTGAATACTAACTGCTCTCCACTGTCACTAACAATACAAATGAAACAGGATTTGTATTTCCTCATCATCTCTTGAAGCACCCCATTCCTTTTTTACAGCAATTTCCATTGATTTGTGGGTTTGCCTTTTCATTAATATTTATATTGTTTGGAAGTACTTCACAGTTAGTATATTTAGAAGAATATACTAGAAGAATATACTAGAATATACCAGTAGAATCAGAAAGATTTTAGATTAAAACCTACAGACAAAATCTTTGCTCATTTTTGCTTCAGGCCCTTGGTAAAAATGGAGCCTCACCATAATAGCAATTATGGGTGGTTATTACTCTTGATTAAAATTAAATTAAGCCACAGTTGTCAGCTAAAAAGATTAAATCATCACATAAGAACTGTCAGCCTTTCATTTTCAACATCTGCTAGATAAGCGTGACAGTACCACTGATGTGGAGTATTTGCCAGATACCTCATCAACAACCACCTTTGTATCATCAGATAATTGAGACAATATGGTCTGAAGTGAATCATATTTCAAATATGACTGCATCTCACACACTACACAGAGCTTAGAAGTCTTCCTTCAGGTCAGATGTAAACAAATACAATATTTTAGGATTATTTAATTCTTCAGATTTGGCATTCTCTTGTGATGCGTTGAAATATTTTTGAGTCATATCACTATCTAATGTATTGATGGTTGCGAGGTAAAGGATTTATCTGGCTGCTCTTTTCCTGGTGCAGGTTTTCAACGTCTGTAAATCTCTGCAATCCCACTGATATCAGTACACCAGACTGATTTTGCAGGCTGATATTTTCAAGGATATTTAGATATTTACACATCTCTGAGGACTTCAAACTCACATGAGCCACTGTCTGAACTACTGCCTGCGCCTCTTCTGTACCAGAGAGGAAGTTTATATTGTAGAGCCAGGCATAAAAGTGGATGTCAGCACATCCACATGCCTGCCTGGAGGAATCTCTAGGTAAAGAGACCTCCTCTATGTCATGTGCTGTGAGAAAATGCTTTTCGGAAATGGTGAGTGCACTTGGGAGAACTCAGTGTTACAAGAAGAAAAATTTTAATTCTAACCTACTGTAATATTTACATGTTGATTTTGACCTCTTGTAACTACTTGTGAAAAAGGTCACACATTGTCGTGGAGTGCAAAATTTAGAAACTTTTTGATGTACAAAAGTGGAAATAGTGTCCCAGTTTTAATGGCAATTTAAAGGTAATTTAAACTGAGAAGTGGTCCTCAGCCTTACTGCAAAATCTCTTATGGAAATACGTTATGAAGACTAGAAATCTTTTATTTTGAGGGCAAAAACCAAATGCAAAAACATTCAGTTTAAATCGTGATGTTTAAACTCAGACATATCAATCAGTAGAGGTGGGAAAGATGTCTGCAGTCTAGTGCTCACTTCACTGGGGATGTATTGCTCCTACTGAATAGCTGCTAGTGCTGATTCCTACTAGAGGTGCTTCTTAAAATTGATTCTTTGTTCAGAAATATCTTGCCTGCCATCACTGGGCTTATAAATCCTGCTGCATTCACTACTCAGGTGAGGCTTCTATACATGAATATCAGGACAATGTTAGAAATGTGGTGCATTTAGCTGGAAAACAGTTGGTACTCTAGCTTTGAGAAAAGAAAGAAACTTAATTACCTCTTCAACGAAATAGTTTTTAAAAGTCAGTACAGCACTGGTGTCTTTGCTTATTATCAGTGTGCAATGAAAGCACAAAGGAAAATAATTAAAAACACTGAGCAGTCATTAGAAGCTACTGTACCTCAGCCCTGAGCTCCATTGTCAGTGCTCAGCAAGAACTGACTGTTCTCCTCAGCCAGCAAGACAGAGGTCAAGTGGAAATGGCACTTTTGGATGCGTTCTAAAAGTAATTTGCTATTTCTACTGCTCCCAAATTTTCACATTCTGTCTGCTATGCTTTGTTTAAGACATCACGTCTATAACATACAACATTTTATATTCAAATTTTTGAAAAAAATTCTAGGACAGCAGAATAAATAATTTTATTTAATGATTCGATTTATTGAAATTTCATAGGAAAATCTTGGCACATCTGTCGCAACTCTCTATTGCCTTTTCTGATGTGGAAATCTAGTTATCACTACTTATGTGGGAATTTGACACAAGGATATTTACTCACAGTGAAGAAACCTGCCAGCAAACAAATGTCCTTATTTTAGTGCTTGACAGTCAAGTAAATGCCTTTTATAAATTCAGAAATGTTCAGAAGTAATGTGTAATGTGATGTGTAATGTGATTATTTTTTGATGTACAGAGCGTCTATGCAAACTTCATGGACTATTATTATTATTGGTGTGGTTATAATCTTTTATTTGCTGGCTGTTTTCAGTTGCCTGACATTTAAAGAATGGCAAATCTCTTCACTAAAATATTTGACCTAAAGCCATCCTGCATGGGCTGTCAGTGGCCTCCCACCTCTCAGGGGAGACAAAGCCTCTGCAATTGCAGCAGTGAAGAGACTTGGATATCCAACTCATCAACAAAAATTATTTCTGTCTGTGGTTTGCACTTTTTCAACCAAGAGAAATTGCTTAGGATGTTGGATTTTCTCCCATAATTTGGGGAAAAAAGTAGATATATAACAGACTTTTCTCTGTTCTTTCTTGAACTGGAAAGTTGGAGGGTGGGAGTGAGATGCTTTTTGCTCTGGAACTAATCTTGCAGATGATGAGTACTGACCCTTCCATCTTCTAACATGGTGTGATCATCCTGCCTGATTTTGAGCTTCCCCTGCAAGTTTCAGGGCTGTTACCAGGCTTGATTTAGGATTCTTGGTCTGGGGATCCACCCACAGTTGTTATCTTACCCTTTCTATATTGAAAAAATACTCCCAATGGACTAAGAGTCCAGTGGAATTCCAGTGGCCTGTTTCCATCTTTTCCCTGTCAGCATCTGCTCTCTGGACTGTTATGTGTCTCATACTTCTTGGCTGTCTGCAGACTGTGATATGTAATTTGTACAGGAGGGAAGGGTCACCACTCCTGGTTTCACACAGAGTTACGTGAAACGTAGACTACTTCATTTTAAGAACTCAGAATTGGGAATTATAGGTTATTTTGCAGCTGAAACTCTCATCTCTCAATTTTCAACCCAGGCAGACATTGCTTTATATTATTTATGTTTTATAGCACCTTTCAAAAGAGAAAATTAAAATCATTATTCTTTTCCCTTTAAATGAAATGTAGGTTGAAGCACTGCCTTTTGCATTAACCCAAAGTGCACATGATTTCATCTGTGTTATCAGATGATTTTCTTTTTTCAGTTCAGTTCAAAGGTTAATATTTTTCCTAATCCCCCTTTCAATTGGCTCTATTAGGTTACCTGTGGCAGACCCTTACACATGAGGGAAAAAAACCCTGAACAAAGAGTACAGGGATTGTTTCCATATCTACAAATTTTCTCTACTGGAGAAGAATCTTTCTTACACTTGCTCACCCATGTGGTCCATATGTTTAATCCCATATCTCAGTTCTTCCTGCTGTATATGTCGTATGAATTTTGTTGTTGCTTCCCAAGGAAAGAGAATATCTTGCTGAATATCTTTTGGCACATTCCAGGTCTCCCCTCTCTGTCCTCATAGTGATATTAAATATGATACTTAAAAAAACTTACGGGCTTCAAGGCCAATGTGTCTATTAAATTGTTCTTTGCAATATGAGAACTAAAGAAATGCAGTTAGTTCCAATAAGAAATTATGATTACTGCTGGAGTGAAGTGCACTTTCAAAGCAGGGAGAAAATGGCCAGGAGAGATACAACCTCTTAAACTGTTTAAAATTAACATATTGTACTAAACCAAAATTAGGCATAACTGTAGCACTTAATATAACCTGTCAAGAGATGTTTTAATGAGCTCAGTTCAAATACTACTGCCAAAGAATGAGATTTTTTTCCTGTTCTATTTCAAACTATAATTTCAAGCCTTGAAATACAATTTTTGAATACTAGTAAAATGAAGTGTGGTGTTTGCAAGGACAATAGTCATCCTATTTTGGTCTAATATGGTTACATCTTCTTCATGGGGACAGGTCCTAACCCAACAAAATAATATACAAATGTTTTGCAGAACAGAAAATGTGTTTTCACTTTTCTTATCTTTTGCAGATAAACCCTAACTAATTAATCATACTTGAAGTGGTAAACCCAACAGATTATTAAATGCTAATTACTGAATAGCTTCTTTTTTTGACAGGGTGGTAAGCACATAAAGTTATTTTAAAATCTGGATGAAAGTTCTTGGACAAGTAGTCTATTGATCTATTTTTATTACAAAATCTTAATTAGTGCAAAAAGTAAGACAGCATCATAAATTACGTAAAATGTATTTTTCAGTTAGTAATTAAAATTAATTTAGTTAACAGAGATCATGGGTTTTTTGTTTGCTGTGTCGGACCCATTTTTTCCTGAATATTTACAGTTAGCTCCCTGCTGGATCCATAAGTACCACTGTAGACCTTGTTCCTCTACTGGTCTGTGCATGAGTATCCCTGGTCGAACCATCCTGTTTAATTCTGCATTTCAAAATCATTGTGCAGGGGTTCTTTCCTGTCAAATAATTTGCACATACAAATTTTATAGTCTATATTTCATCATGAGGATACTTGAACACCAAGTTGGTCTTGGAAAAAACAGAAAAGATCCACAGTAATGTCTTTGTGAGAATTAAATGTAATTTCTGTCTTTTTTGCAGCAAGTTGCATATCTGCACAAATAAATCTGCAATACAGTGGAAAGAAAACAGATGCTATTGTGCAAATACCAGCACTCCTTAAAAAAGCATTATAGCAGAATAGAACTATATGAGATTCAAATTGAGTGGACCAGTGGTGAACTCCCTCGTGCAAACCAAGCCTATGAAACTGCATAAGGTCAAATAGAAGAATCCATTTAGGAGGTTATTTAATTAAAGTTTCATCACTGAGGTCCACAAGTTTCAGTAAATAATAAGGAAAGTTATTCACTCTCAGGAGTGCAGCGCACACCTTCAGCAGTCAACTTTACAGTAGAAATAATCTCCACACAAATTACTTTCTAGATATCATTAGGAGAATATTGGACGGTACATCTATTATTCCATGGGAGTCTGCATATCTCCAAGGACAGGAGCTCTTGCTAAACAGTGGATATTTATGTGGAAACAATCCAATATTCTAATAGTCAGGAGATTTTGTGCCATAGTTACTGAAGACTTCTCTCTTAAAAGTCAGTCTAATGCACAAACACATTGGTGGTTTTGCTTCTCAAATAAAGGTATTCCCAATAAATAATTCAGGCATTTCTGGGGTGCAATGTTTATATATTTGATACAAAGATAAAGTTGAAAAATTACTAAAGAACTTTATTTCTAGTTAGAAAGGCTTTAGCTAAGTCATCTGCCCTGTACTCTATCATAGGGGTATCAAAGGCTTTTTCAGCATCAAAGAATACAGCTGCAGTAATTTTTTTACCCTATGTTCTCTGATGTCTTTGCTAGATTTTGATATTTTCAGTGACTGATACTTTCCATCGAAAAACAGCCTGATGGATTTCCAAAGACCTTTTGCTTTCCTTATACCTTTGCAGATGGGTACTCCTGCAGAAGTTTACTCAAAATACATTATGGCCACAGCAGAAACTTAATGTAGTTGTGATTAGGGATCCTCTGATCCTCAGCTGCTCAGATCTTTGCAGTTGCTATCTACACAGTAACATAGAAACATGGAGAAAGGTTTCTGTTATTTGTCATAGTTTTTGATATTTAAAAATGAAAGTTCAGAATTAGCAGTGTAATTCATTAACTTTGTATGGTAGTGTCCTAATTTTATTTTTTTGAAGAGGCAAAAATGCTTCAAATTTCAAAATACTCCACACTTTCAGTCGTGACAAGCTCAATAGCTACCATGGGGAGCTCAGGGGCCCTGTGCTGGGGTCTAAGAGGTGTCTGGTGGGTGTGACAGGAGGTGTCTAATCTCACCAGGCTGGTGGGGTTTATGGTAATGCAGTTTGGTGTGCACAGGTACTCAATACATGGCCTGATGTGTGTTACTTATCCAATAGACTTCTTTCCATCATGAACTAGATAATTTTTTCTATCAAGCTACAGTCAAACATACCAAAGTCTGGAATACTAAGTGATTAAATGAATCAGTGTTAGCACAAATGAAGAAAGACATATCAGACTTATTCCCAGTTCAGGGGGAATTTTCGTCAGTTTTAGAATTAACATTTAGAAAGGTGGATCAGAATAAAATGGGGGAATGTAATAGCAGATTCAACATTGCATTCAGATATCAGCTATCAGACTCCTTAATAACCCTGAGAAGGGCTCTGAGATTTACTAAAATAAACATTTAAAATAAGCTTCCAGAAAGTGAAAAGGTATTAACTTGTAATGAGAAAAAAGTGAGTTTGCTGGTTTTATGTCCTTATAGAAGTGGCATGAGATCTGAGAATATAAAATAATTGTTAGCAAGGAACAAACTGTGAACTTCAGAAATGTTCTAAAATTATCAATGTTTTATAGGATGTTTGGGAAGTGATCATATGTTTAAATTATCATACTAAGAATGCAGGAAGAAAAAGCAGAAATGTCTGAAATTCATGTAGCAAAGCATTACTGAGTTTAAGGTTGACATGCTTGATCTCTGCACCTAAAACTGCTATGGTTTGATTCTGTAAATGCTTCTCTCCCATCAACTGACAGGGAGCATTGCCAGGCCAGGGAACTTGTGAGGCAGAGTAATCTGTATGCTGTCTGGGAAAGAGGAGAGATTAGAGTCATAGAATCATTTAGGTTGGGAAAGACCTTTAAGGTCATCGAGTCCAACCATTAACTCAGCACTGCCAAGCCCACCACTAAACCATGTCCCCAAGTGCCACATCTACACAGCTTTTAAATCCCTCCAGGGGTGGTGACTCTGCCAGTTCCCTGGGCAGGCTGTTCCAGTGCTTGACAACCCTTTCAGCAGAGGATTTTTTATTATATCTAATCTAAACCTCCTTTGGTGTAGCTTGAGGCCACTTCCTCTCATCCTACTGCTTGTTACTTGAGAGAGAAGGCCAACCCACCGTGTGGCTACAACATCCTTTCAGGTGGTTGTAGAGAGTGAGAAGGCTCCCCAAGACTCCTTTTCTCCAGGCTGAGCCACCCAGCTCCTTCAGCTGCTCCTTATCAGACTAGTGCTCCAGACCCTTCCCCAGCTCCATTGCCCTGCTCTGGACACGCTCCAGCCCCTCAATGTCTTTATTGTCATGAGGTCCCAAAACTAAACAGCAGGCAGGAACAGGAGGATATCCATTTTGCTCCCCAACCTGCTGAAGCTGAGCATTTGCTTCCCAGGATAATACTATCATGGGCTGAAATATTTCCCACAGTCTTGATTTATCAGTATGGGATAGTACACACAAACCCTATGCTTGAGTCTCTGTTTCAGAAAAAAAAAATCCTACCTTAAATCATGCTGTTGTTTAGATAGAAAATCAATTTTTAAATGTAAAAATATGGGAATGTTACTAAAGAGAATTGCTGGGGTTAATCTGCTGACATGGAGAGGTTAAGACAATCCAAAATAATCATGCCTCAATACAGCAAATGGTGAAATGCCAATGCCCTACTCTGTTTATCCTGTCTGCCTTTGCTAATACCACAGTTTTTCTCAGTAGAATTATTTCAAAATGAATTTCAATCAATTTCACTTCCTAGTCAGGCCAACCAAGGAGATTTTGCTGTAATTCTGTACATAAATCTGAACTCTATTTTGTACTTCATAGGAGAAATATTTACACGACACTTGACCCCAGCTTGAGGATGCTCTTATTTACACTTTCACACACAAAAAAAAAGGAGATTTCTGCTATTCAAAACTTGTATATCCTACTAGCTCATAGCACCACAGGTCCAGAATAAGACTCATAAAAATATAATACAAAAGCATCTTGTAGTTAGCAGAGCAACTAGGACTGAGTAGGCCAATGGGTTATTCTTTATCTGTTGTGGCAGGAAAAGGATGTTGGAATTTGACAGAAGATCCAAATTTGACCTGGTGCTTTGCTGCAGAAATCTCTGCCAAGAAAAATGTGTAAATGCATAGGGGAAATTACAGCTAAGTCTTTTTCAGATCTGTGCCAGGGAATGAGAAACCCTTGAGCTGAAGAAGTGTGATCTTCTCATGTCAAGAGATCTGAGATCAGTGTTACAGTGACTGTGTTGGAACAATGAGAGCTTAAAAATGGCAATTTGTCTAATTTTATACAGAGTACATTGAATTCTGCCCTGTCCCTCCTAGTCACAATGAAGATTGAAAGTACTGGGAAACAAGATGCTTGGAGTGTTGCTGGTGCCTTATTGGGATTCCAGAATTTCTGGAATTTCTGTTTAGTTAATGACCTTTCTGTTTAGTTAATGACCTTAGGAACAAATATTTTGCACAATCTCAATATATGTTTTAGTCACTTAGAATATGATCACAAAAGAGCTGCTTAGGAATGCATTTTTCTGTTTTCAGCAGCATTCACTTTCTTCTCTGTCCCATTCTCAAGTTTAAAATTACCTTTGGCTGCATTGTTCCTTACTGCTTGCCTTATTTCCTAAATTACTGTCATTTGTCAAACTGCAAGTATTTCTTTCGTTATGTTAATGAATGTAAACTCCACCTCCTAAGCAGTAACCACGTTTTGTTTATCTGTAATGACTTTCAGGTTACTTCTGCCTGTGTTTTTCTAATTGCATCTATTTATCCCGAATGCCTCACTATGACCTGTTTTAGCTGTATTTACAAAACATAGATTTATATAGCAAAAGTCTACAAAATCCATGTTTTTAAGGAAGGCATGAATATAAACACTTCCTAAACTTAGTAGTTGCTTCTGAATCAGTAATATATTGATACAGATGCATTATCCATATGTCTTCTATTCCCTGAATGCTAAAGTGCATAAGATTGCCTTCCTTAGTACTGTTTTATACTTCATAGTGCAAAAGCACCATGAAAAATCTAGCAGACATTCTGGGCTAAGTACTGAATAGATATTACTTTCGTTCCTCCAAAACTTCTAATATAAATCCTTCTAATATGCTTATATACAACTTTCCTTGCTACTGTATGTTCTCACACACCTAAACATTTCTCCATAAATTTCATTACTTAGTCTTGACATTGGTAGGAAGTAAAAATTCCTGTTAATGTAGGTTGAAAGATTACAACTTAATAAACTCTGAAGACTAGAGTTTAAAGACGAGAAACAAAGCACAGGGGAAAGGGGACTGTCTGAAGCATCCTGTTCCATGATTTTTATGTCTTTTTCTGAAATAGTCTTTCTTTTAGTTTGCTGGGTCTGGTTTGTAAGGATAAAAGTAGGAAAGATAAAGGTGATAGCTGCAAAAGTAGGAAAGATAAAGGTGATAGCTGCAAAAGATGGAAAGCTGAAGACAACATGGAAAAGAAGGGGATTGTAGGCAAGAAGTGGAGCTGAGACTTTATAGAAGCTTCCTTCAAGTGTATGAAACATAAGATGTGGCTTCTGGTAAGTGTGATCTCAAACAGAGTCTGCTTACACTCAGGTTTAAGTGTAAATTGGAGAGAAAGAGTTCAGATAAGTTAATTTGAGTATTTTGTGCATGTCATTATTAAAGAACCTGTTTTATACCAGCTGCGGTTTTATGTGTCCTCGTCACCAAGATACTGAAACAGGTCTTAGAAAATGGAGATATTTAGGAGAGAAGAAAAATCAATTTGAGTATTTTGACTTTTTTTATTTAATAACTTGAGTTTAACTTTTCCAAAAGGTGAGGCAAATAGCAGTTTGCAGAAAATAGGACACAAGTCAGGTGGTTTTTTTTATTTTTTCATATAATTTTATAGAATTCTCACTAATGAGTTTCATGAAGTACATTTTTGAATTACGGAAATTATTTTGCTTTTTAACTTTTTGTTTTCATTGATAGGGACTGCTTCATCTTGCCTCTGTAGTAGAATATACCTCAGCTGTAACTTGTAATCTGCACAGGCAACTTAGTGGTGTGTGCTCTTCAGGCAAAGTCGTTCTCTAGCTTCCTTTAAAGATGAAGGAGATATCAAAATTTCAGCATCCTTTTAGCTTTTTTCTTTTTCTTGTTTTTCAGTAAGCAATATCTTGGTTCTTCTACAAATCCTCTTCAACTTAAAAGCTCCTGAAATCCTGAAGAAAAAACACCATACAGAGAAAAATAGTGAAAGAAAGGGAAATAATATCAAGACAAATGTTCAGACTTCCCCTTATTTCAACTGGGGTGAAAATGTAAAACACTATTTAATTCAAAAGTAAAATTAATTAAATTGACATGCAGTTGCTAAAATATACTAGTTAACTAAATGGAAGATCGCTTTCATTTTCATAAAACTGCTAAACCCAATATATAGTTACTTTTCTGGGACAAGGACTACTCTAATCTGAGATAGTTTTTTTATCACAACTAATGTATTGCTCTTCCAAAGTTTGACCTCAGTGAGTCAAATATTTCTGTTCTATCTTCTGGTACTCAGAGGCTTTTTGCCCCCTACTTCAGTGAGACTGCAGCCCTAGCACAAAAACCTATAGCCTTCAGAGGAAGGTATGAATTACTGCCACTGTTGTCCATAGGCAGCAAAGACAGGATACAAATTCTCCTTAGAACTTCACAGATTCCTGAAAGAGAAATGGGAGCATGAAAACGGGTATTTTAAATAAACTTCTTTGCCTTGATTTAAATTGAGATTTGAATACTTGTATTGTGCGAATGTTTTTCCACGAGATGTACAAAGAGCGTGGAATCATTTAGAGTGCAAGGCTCTGCTGTACTTTTTCTAGATATATCTGAAGATGACTGGTAAAAAGCAAAAATGGTTTATGGCTAATTATTCATGTGGTCTCAGTGGGATGAACCTTTCAGGAAGCACAGTGCAGGCAGTGCAGCCCCTCAGGGTGTGCCTGTCCCAGCGTGGGTCACATAGGAAGACCCAGCACAGGTCACTTTATCGAAATAGGGGTAAATCTAGTGCCAAGCTCAAGGAATGTTGATGGTACAGCTGCTATTTCTGCCCTCCCCAGAGGCATTATTTGTTGAAAAGCAATTAGTAAATGCAGTCTTCTGCTGCCTGATGTTCATTTTGTGATAAAGCTGCTGATAAAGATTAGATACAAGCATATCATGCTTCAGTCAAAATCAAAAGGTTCTTAGTTTGGACATCAGTTCTCCATGGGCTGTCCTTGCTGACCTTTCAGCCAGGAATCTGCAATATTTTGTAGCTCTTAAGTTGACTCTTATAAAAATAACATTGCTTGTATGAAAATGCTTTTCTCCCTCCCGATGCCCTCAAGATATATTTCAGCTTTCTTTGTAATCTTTGATTTTTAAAAAATCATGTTGGAGAAGGAATGTATGAGGGGCAGTGTGGTAGGGAAAAAGAGCAAACAACTAGTCAATACTTTTAAAGATAAGAAAGATCCTTGCCTCAGGATTTCCAAGATATTTTGCATTGGCCTTGTTGAAATTAATGATAGCATCTCCAGTACACTGAACAGGATCAGAGTTCACTTCAGTGCTGAGTGCTTTTGAAAACTCCTTTCCCATTTCTGCTTGGCAGTGACCTTCATTTTCCTTTCCCTGAGTTAGTAAACAGCTTTAAAAATACTTGTTAAAAGCAGAACACAAACCTAGCAGGCTATTTGCCCACTTCCAGTTGGAAAGTGTATAAAGAGGCAGCCAGACCACCTGCCACTGCTTAAATCACTGTGACTATTAGGTTAATTTTAATTCACTTAAGTTCAGTCCATGTCTGTCATTCTTCTTCCATTCAGATAAGCAAAGGAAGCAGGTGGAAGCTTTTATTACTGTAATTAGATGTATCTTAGCAATGTGTGAGGCAGAGCAGACTGTGGAGGAGGAGGGCATCTCATGCTGGGGTAGGTAGGTACAAGTTCACTGCCCTTGCATACTGTGGTGATTTTAATGGTGTCAACACTGATCAGACTCTGAAATATACAGAAGGCAGATCATTTAATTGTTGTGAATGAGAAAAGTGCTGTAAGTCCTCACATTGGCTTATGATAGACAAGTTTTTCTCCAGAAGCCTTTGCAAAGCTCCAAAGCTGCACTGAAACCTTCATCCCTTTGAACTCCAGCAGCATTTTGGCACAGTCTTCAATGTTAACAGGTTCCCCTTTTGGGCTTCCCCTACAGAGGTGCCAGGAAACACCTACATTTCATTTGCCTCCTGGGAGTCTCACTGAAGACAACACAAAAACCTAATCACTGTGTATTGTTCTAATGCATTAAATTACTTAGGTCAAAAAAA